>WNYA01004635.1:0-17926 GCA_019512145.1 Engystomops pustulosus | reverse complement strand
ATCTATCTATCTCATATCTATCTATCTATCTATCTATCTATCTATCTGTCTGTCTCTGTCTGTCTCTGTCTATCTATCTTTTGTCTATTATCTATCTTCTATTACCTATTCTTTCTATCTACCTACCTACCTGCCTACCTATCTAGCTGTCAATTATCTATCTATATCCTATTTATCTGTCTATCTCTTACTTGCCAATAGAATAATCAACACACATCATAAGGTAAATACATAACCTAGCAATGTACTTTGTATATTGCTATTTCTGTTATATTTATAACTATTATTTAGTAATATGGACCAAACTATCTTCATCCTGTAAAACATTAAAATTGTTTTGGTACATTTGATTCTCCTTAATAGTATGGAAAGAAATGTCTTTGATTCTAGGAGTTAGGGTTAAGAAGTCAATTAACATTTAAAAGACTATGTTCCTCCTGGGAAGGTAGGTGTGAAATGGGTGGGGCATTGAATAAAAGGATCAAAGTACTGGGTTAGATCCTTAATATTACAAAGACATCAAAAAGGGGTCCTCTGTAATACACATATTCTAGGAGATACATAATCTGCTCCAAACTGCTGGATGAACCATTAGAGCAGAAGAATCTCAAGAGAAAAGTCATGGATTCCGAGCTTGACCAAGTCCTCTGCACCATCCTTTCTCTAGAAGAAGACTATCCAGGGTTATCTCCTCCCCCGAGGAGCCAGGAACTTCCATGCAGGCATTTTTACACTGTTATTGATTTCAATTCAGTAAAGGAAGATCTAGAATGTCTCCATCACTCCAATGTTCTACAACAAGCAGCGAGTGAACTCTATTCTATGTTAAGTCCAACCCAGGACTCACAGATCAGGCAGAAGATAAAACCAAATAGCATTCCTGATGAGACCACCTCTGCGGAAGCCGGAGACAACACAACAAGCAAGCCAATAAAGAGTAAGTGTCTCTTCTTTATATTTGGTGTCTATTTTTTACTTTAGTTAGTTTCTGGGGGTGTGTTCTTATAATAGATTGAAACAATTTTTGAAAATTATGTTTTTTTAAATTATTATTTATACATTTCTATTTATTAAGTACAAACAAGGAGAATGATATTATATGAAATGTCTTTACTTAAACAGATTTATTTCACATAGTGTACAAATGTTTCTATTTTATACATTTCCATTATTAATTCAGATATTAGATTTTTTTTAGTCTCAGAAGTTTTTATGTTTTAAATGTTTTAATATGTTAATATTAAATAATAAACTTTAAATATTAATAAAATTTTATTTTTCTTTTCTAAAGGGAAATATTCAGATGATGGACTGGACGGAAGTAAGAAGCCTAAACTGGAGAAATGTAATCAGGATACGGTGTCCTGCAGCAACCAATACAGAAAGAAAACCATCTACAGCACTGAGCAGACCAACTTCCTCCAGAGCCAGTTCGAATCCAACCCGTATCCCGATTTTGTCCAACGATGTCGTTTATCTCAGATTACGGGAATCCCAGAACCCAGGATACAGGTAAGGAGATAAAGCCTTATTTTTTTTAGGGCTGAACGTATCGGAACTTCAAGTTTGGGTCCATGGTCTGGGTGCGTCTAGCAATAAGTCATGCAGAACGCACCCGAACTCTGGACTCGAACTTGAAGTTCTGATTCGCTCATCTCTACATGTTTTAAGTTTTTTTTGTTGTTATTTTTTCTGACTGTATTATACAATTTTTATTTTTTTTTGTATCTTTATAGCATATTTAGCCATTTCAGTACTAGGCCTCAATCTTTGCTCCTCCATCCATGGTATTTTTTTTTTACCAAAAAACATCAAAATGTTACAATGTATTTTATTTTATATTTTTACAGGTTTGGTTCCAGAACAGAAGAGCAAGACATCCTATCAGAAACAACTTCCTGGAAAAAAAGAAGAATCTTCTGCCTCCAGAGGTGAAGACTCCAGGAGACCTGTACAGGATCTAGGATTCTGTGTTGAGATTTTATCAGCACATTTAATATTTTTGTCTATTTTCTTTTTCATATATAAAGTTTATTGTTGTTTTAAGTTATTTTTTACTCTGGTTTTGCACTTATTTCATTCAAAATAAATCCACTTTCTATTTTACTCAATTTGTCGATTTCTATTTATTAATTTAAAAAAATGGGAAAAAAATTGTTTTTTTTTTTGTAATCCAGTACTGGTTATAAAAAAATTTGTGCTAAAAAAAAATCACACACACATTAGGGATTCTTCTCTGTTCCAGCACTGCTAGTACTACTATCTATTTACTCTCTTATGATATCAGCCAATCACTGCTCAAGGATGATGATGTCACTGCTAGGTCAGGTGACACATCATTACTATAGACATCCCATTGGGATCAAGGATCAGCAGTGCTGGAACAGAGAAGATTTTTTTTTTTTACGTTTAAAACATTGAAGTTTTTCTCTCATCGTGGTCGTACATTTATAGGCGTATTTTCCAACAGAATGTTTTTAAATAAGTATTTTAATTTTTTTTTGAAAATTGTGTGTACATAAAAAATATTCATCTAATTTGAGTTACCAAGACAAGCCACTTTGGATAGACGGCTGGCAGGGCATTAGCCCCAGGTACTAGGGTATCAAACACGGGGCAAGAGCAGAAAACTGAACGGGTGCCTCAGGGGAGGGATGTCTCAGCTGTAGCCTTCACAGATAAAATGAACATATTTCTATCCTAAAAAGGGAGGAAATATTGGACCCTTCTGGGGGAACCAAATAAAGGACAGGACAATTAGGTAAGGTAATCCAATCTAAAAAAAATGGAAGTGACTTAGGTATGAAGGATCCCAAGGAGGAGACTAGGGGTAGTATGTAAGTAGATGACCCAACCATAAGAGTCCGAGACCATAGAAAGTCAAAGTCATTACTAAGTGGACATTCCCTTTAACTGATATGACTATCTGCAGCACCACCACAAGGGTGAGGTATCACTAAGTTCTCATTAAATGCAATGGGCTGTTTAGGTAATGCATAACATTTCTGTGCTTCCAGAGGATTGAAGGGGTTGTCCACTTAACATTTAAGCAGATTAAAGAAAATAATTAGTAATGTTTATGTAGTGAAAAGTTATTACATTTTTCAATATACTTTATACTCTGTATCAATTCTTCACGGTTTCTTTGATCTCTGCTTGCTGTGTTCTAGTTGTCATGCAACAGGAAGTTCCATTGTCTATTTCCTCTATATAAACACCGGCACATGGTCATGTGACGTCACACAGGCGCACAGCTCATCAGCATCACTCATCTTTGATTACACTGTGGTGCTCATTTACTAAGGGTCCGCACTTTCGTCGGAAGGGGTTTTTGGCGCACGCGATCGTATTGTGGCGCATTGGCACCGGGAGATATGCACTCACATACACCGGGAAGAAGAAGGTGAACTCCGGCGGATCTCAGCGGGGAAGCGACACATGCAGGATCTCGGGTGCACGATCTTGGTGGATCGCGGCGGACTTCATCCTCGTCAGACAGTCCAGATCGGGGATCTCAACAGGACTGGGTATGTAAATGTGCCCCTGTGTGTTATAATGTGCTTATATAGAGGAAGTAAACAATGGAGCTTCCTGTTGCATGACAGCAAGAAACAGCAAGCAGAGGTCTAGAAAACTGTGAAGAATTGATACAGAAAGTATATTGGGAAATTTTATGAATTTTCATCACACCTGCTTGTATGTGCTGACAGGAAGTGACCCATCCCAAACAGGAAGCTGGGAGACACAGGGGGTCATTTACTAGGGGCCCGATTCGCGTTTTCCCGACATGTTACCCGAATATTTCCGATTTGCGCCGATTTCCCCTGAATTGCCCCGGGATTTTGGCGCACGCAATCGGATTGTGGCGCATCGGCGCTGGCATGCACACAACGGAAATCGGGGGGCGTGGCCGAACGAAAACCTGACGGATTCGGGAAAACCGCCGCATTTAAAACAAAAAATCTATCGCTGAGCTTGCACTTACCTTCACTCAGCCCGGCTCAGTGAACTCCAGTGCGGTCCGATGCTTTTCAGTGCAGCAGCGCCACCTGGTAGACGTCGGAGGAACTACCTTAATCAATCCCGGCCGGACCCGAATCCAGCGCAGAGAATGCGCCGCTGGATCGCAAATGAACCGGATAAGTAAATCTGCCCCACAGTGTGAATTAGAAGACAGAAATTCAATGTCATTAATATCTAATGTCTGCTGTTACATGGGACTTTTAGCACAGAAGACTAAGTCACGGCACTATGTAGGCAGGTATACAAGTACGGAGATTGCTTCTATCAGACCGGTGGGGTGGTCGTATAGCAGGATTTTTTTGCCTTTGTCAGGAGGTTTGTAAAGAACATAAAGTTTCTAAACAAGATTGGTAACGATGTTTAGCAGAGAGATTAGTGGATATATATGTGGGGGGAAATATTCTCACAGTCTTCACGCCCACCTACCTACACCCTGAACACGATATGATGACTCGTCTAAAGATATGATGTGGCTTGTGCATGGAAATATACTGAGGGCATATGATGGAAAAAGATACAACAACTGTATATTAGTAGAGTAAACAGCACAGTAACTATCAGGGTAATAAAAAAAGAAAACTGCAGGGATAGATAGATTTGTATATAAGTAGATCCCAGTGGGTCTCAGGTTTTGGGGTGTTTTTTTGCGCCTGGTTTGTTCTTTTTCTTCTCTTATAATGTGTTTTTAATTTGTGTTTGTTGTTGTTTTACCTTATTAAATGTGTTTGAATTGTCGCACGGCCGATTGATTTGCGCCAAATTTTTTTGCAAATTATCCCCCTACAAAGTACCGAAAAAGCCCAAAAAATGCCAAGAATGACCCAAAAAATTCTGATAAATGTCCTGCCGTGACATGCACAGAACTTTCAATGACACCCATCAGATCATACATGTTATATATAGCAAGTACATATATATATATATATATATATAGCAAATAATTCCTTTACACTCTGACAATGAAGAACTTTACTTCACTTTATTTTACAAACATATAAAATAATTTACATGGCAAACTATGTACAACTTATAAAACACAGAGATTACATAAGGCCCGTGCTACAGATCTGCATTCATACATATCCCCTAGAGTGATCGGTGCTGAGCTCATATTTATTGGAACCAAAGGTCCCATTGGACCCTCCGATGCTTTCCCTGGCACAGTGGTGCGTGTCCGTAGATAGTGTTCCAATGGACATAGGTGCCTAAAATAACCCACAAAAAGAGAGAGTCCAATCCAACCATCCAAATCCTGACTCTTCTAATATATAATTTCATCCTTTATTTCAAAAATGGATTTGATCCCATTAACAGCCTATGGGTGAATATCCAGCACGTATGTTTTAATCATTTTTTACTGAAGGATGAAATTTTAACAGTAGGAGACTCAGGATTCGGAGTGCTGGATTAGACTCTTTCTTTTTGAGGTTTGTTTTATATCAACCTTTAGTATCCGGCACCTAAAAAAGGATCTTCCGTATTATTTTGGAGGCATCTACTTGTTCTTCTCACTGTCTCCGAGCAATCAGTGCCATTAGTTTCCAGTTAAGTTTACCGATGTCAAGTGGGTGGTGCCAGACTGTTCATGCTACAGTCCATGACCGACCACCTGACCATAGATAAATAATTAACATTTTGGGCACCTAAAACAGCAATGCCGATTGTTTGGGAACCATGGATGATCCGTGAAACGGCATCTTTTGAAGGATGCAAACATTTGGAACTGGCGAAGATGAAAGGTCCTCTTCAAGGAACTCTCCATTTAACTCCCGTGGTCAGATATGAACCATGGTGCTACAAAAACTATGCCTTCTATGTCATCGTGTTACTCTCTGGACTTCCTCTACACTCCATTTACACTCTCAAAGAGGGCACAAACATATTTAACCCAAAAGTCTCCACCAAACCTGATCTACCAAACCATGATTGTTCGGTAGGACGAAATTAATCTTTTTTTTTGCTGTGTCCATGATCGGGATGTCTGGATTTTTCCTTGTGAATCCTTTGGTAAAGTCTATATTGCACCTGTATAAAAATTGCTGGTCCCAAATCAAGAATAAAACTGGTTCTCCGGACTTAGAAAAACATGGCTGTTTTTTTTGTTTTTCTCAAAAACATCACCAAACCTCTACAAAAATTGTGTTCGTATTACAACTCAACCACATCTACTCTATGGACATGGTAGATTGGTTTGTTCCATTGGGACATGATGTAAATATATACGTTTTATGCAAAACATAAGATTTACAATTGAAGAGGTTTCAAAAACAATCACCATTGGTAAAGTGGAAGAAAATGTAGGTCCCTTTGCCATGAAGTTCTTGTCACCATTTGTACCTCTGGGCCCTCATATTCGTATTAATATGTAATATTGATAAATGTAAATATGACCAACATTGTAGGTGCTTAGCTACCTAATGTTATGGAGCTGGTGGCTGGAGAATATTGAATTGATTTCACATCCATGTTCTGTCCGAGATCCCATTCTTGACCCCTCAAAAATTTGAGTTCTTAAGTCTTGACATTCTAAGAGGAAATAATTGGCCTGTTTCTGTCGGAAGAATGGTCAGAAAGCTCTAAAAATTTCTTTCCTGCCTTGAACTCCTCTTTGACCACATTTTTGATGGTTTCTGTGGTGAAGTAGTATGTTAAGGGGTCAAGCACTGTGTTACAACAGGCAGCCAATAGTGTGATCCTGTAGGGCTCTTCCAGAAGACATTTATCCATGAAATGGAACAGAAACAATACCATGTGGTAGGGAAAGAAGCAAAGAAGAAAGATGATTACATTGGTCGCCAACATCCGTATTACCTTGACCTTGTTGACTAGTCCTGTCTGGACCACTTGACTTTGTGTCATTGACCTCAACATGGCCACAGAGCTTATCATCATGATTCCAAGAGGGAGCAAAAATCCAAAACCAATTGCCCCTATTGTAGGTCCTACCATAATAACCACCGTAGGATGCCCATCCAAACAAGAGCGATTAGAATGTGATACTCCCTTTGAGACATTCACAACGCAGGATATTATGTTGAGAACCCAGACCCCAGCACAAATCCAAGAAGCTTTTTGACGAAAGTATCGAGATCGGAGAGGGAAGCAAACAGCCAGATATCGGTCTAAGCTGATGCAGGTCAATAAAAATATACTGCCATACATGTTAAGAAGGAGGAATGAGCCGGTGATGTTACATATCCAGAGCTGTACATCAGTTTTGACTTGTGAAGTATCTACCATGTAGGTATAGATCTTCAGTGGAATGGTGCAGGCCAGTAGGAGGTCAGCGGTGGCAAGGTTCTTCATGTAGACAATAGTGGGTGACCGCAGTTTATTCACAAAAACAAATAAGCAGAGGGCGATACTGTTCATGATAAACCCTATGGGCGCTATGATCGAGTACCCACTCAGGTAGAGGACAGGGTTGACCCACTGGCAAATGCTTGTGTTCGTCATTTGTGGAGACCTCACCGTCCTTCACACCAATGGATAACAGACCCTTAGATTTTTTTTTGAACCAAACCTGGTATAAAAATAAAATAAAAAAGTTACATTTCATCTTTACTTCTAAGTCATTCCTCAAATTCTGAAAGGGTTTTTGAAACCATCAATTTTGATTTTGAAAGTCTCTGGTGACTGTGTCTGATGCTGCCGCCAATTTATTTGCATACCAGGAAAACCCCATTCATATATTTTCATTTATGACATGCCATTAGAGCTTTAGACACTGGTGGGATAAGGCGACTGTCCTGGACGTGGGTGACATTGGTGGGACACCTTGATTATGCTGTGTGTGGTAGACATTGGTGAATAAGAAGACTGTGCTAGATGTGGGTGACATTAGTCGGATAAAGTGACTGTCCTGTGTGTTTGTGACATTGGTCAGATAGAATAACTTTCCTGTGTGTGAATGACATTGGTGGGATAGAATGACCACCCGAGAAATGGGAGACATTGGTGGGACAAGTTGACTGCCCTGGACATGGGTGACATTTTTTTCGGTTAGGGTAAATTTCCCATATGTGAATGAGATTGCTGGGATAGGAAGATGGTCCTGGACAGGGGGGAACATAAGTGAGGTAGTGTAACTTTCCTGTGTGTGAATGACATGGTTAAGATAGGGTAACTGTCTTGGACATGGATGACATTGGTGGGATAGAGTGACGGTCCGGGACATGGGTGACTTTGGTGGGATAGCGTAACTTTCCTGTGTGTGAAGGACATTGGTAAGATAGGGTAACTGTCTTGGACATGGATGACATTGGTGGGATAGTGTGACAATCGTGGATTTGGGGAACATTGGTGGGAAACAGTGACTATCCTGGACGTGGATGACATTGGTGGGAAACTGAGTATCCTGGACATGGATGACATTGGTGGGATAGGGTGACGGTCTTGGACATGGGAGACATTGGTGGGACATGGTGATTACCCTCTGTGTGGTAAACATTGGTGGGATAAGTTGACTCTCCTGGACATGGGTACAATAGGAGGTGCACACAAGCTTATGAAATATCTTCAGAAAACTGTCAGCATAGAGGAATGAGAAGCATCAGCTAGCGTGAGAGTTGACCAACCATGGGTGACATCCTTCATTACAGTTACCAGGGTCCTCATTGTCAGTTCAACTAGAAGGGAACAGTAAAGACCACAGCACCTGAAGTCTACTCCAAAGACACCATTACACCCCAAAAAAACCTTGATACCTGTCGGAATGTCATATGAAGTAGTCCATACAATAGACAACGACCCTCTGCATCACTTAGGGCAGTGATGGCGAACCTTTTACAAACCGAGAGCCCAAGCTACAACTAAAATCCACTTATTTACTGTGAAGTGTCAACATGGCATTTTAAGGAGTAACTTGTTGCTACCTGTACTTCCCCAATTTTCAATTGTATCAACCCCCTGAGGCCACCAATACAGTTGAAAGAAGGGCAAATGCAGACTCTCATTGTAGCTTCTCTCTGGGATCTCTCTGTAGAAAGAGAATGTTGGGACCTCCAAAGACATTGTAGTTCTGTCAACAGCCTCTCACTTTTCAAACAGCCAATGAAATGTCGCTTTAAAATAGTATCTCTTAAGTTGCCTGGGACTGCAGGTGGATTTGGTCCTATTTGGTGACTTCTGTCCTGGGGCGGTGGTCTGCGTGCCCACAGAAATGGCTCTGAGAGCCATGGGTTCGCCACCACTGACTTAGGGGGTTTCTGGTCAAGTTGCAGCTGCTTCTCAACCCCAAGGACATGTATACAAAATCACTTCAAACATAAGAACAAATTCATTAAAAGCAAAAACATATTGAGAACAGTTTTTCCCTTTTTCTTAAGATATTATTTGTGTATTTATAAATGACCACCGGAATATTGTGAGGGGTCTGTAGGTGTTCAGCATAACCCTGACCATACACAATGACCAGTCGCAGCTCTAGAGGACCCTCAAACACATCTAGTGATACAACCACTTCTGATGAAAAAATTCAACACATCACCCTATCGTTTCACGAAAATCCACCAAATAAATTTTAAAAAAGATGAAATAATCTCATCGTGTTTTTAGAGTAAAACAGAACATAACAGAGCTGTCAATGTTGGTACACCTATGTATGGATACTTATCTCTGTGATAGCCACCACAAAAGGTACAAAATCCTAGAGGTTTACACACCAGGCTGGCCCACAAGGGAACCACAAGGCTTCACCCAAGAGGGTCACAGGTTCCAAGGCAAATTCTGTTTACGCATATTGCACCTTTTTTTTTTTTTCCAAAAAGAGTAAAAAAACGTGTAAAAAGGTGTCAAAATAAAATGTTAGGTTTCTACTTAAAATTGTATTTTCTCAATGTGAGAAGAGAATGACATTTCATCACAATCTTTTGATGTCCTCCACACTTCTGCTTCCTCCATGTACGACCTTCAAGCTCTACCCCAAACATCTCAAACTCAGGAGTAAAATGTTTTTTTCTCCTCAGTTGCATAAAACACATGTATCCTTGGACACAAATCTGATAGGAGGCACTGGAGTGTTCATGGGTGCAGGTCTGTGAGCCCGTATAGGGGGTGCAGCTGGTGGAGGCACAATAACACGTCCGCACACATATGACAACACACAGAGATTACTCACCGACGAGCTCCTCATCTGCTCACTGAAGGAGCAAAAACAGAAATGCACATGTGTCAGGGCTTCCTGCCGGTGACTTCACGAGAAGAGTTACCACAGAGAGTCTATGTGAGATAACAGCATTTACTGTGGCAAATTACACCAGGTCTATTACGTGTTTCCTAAATTGCCTATTCCTACTAAGTTGATGAATGCACCAGTAGGGTGGGAGTTGAAAAAATTTGCCAAATCCGGTTGAAGCATTAATCATTGGGCCCCGGCAATGCTATCATATATTTGGCATTACCGTCCCAAATTTTATAGCCATGCCTACTGCTGTTCTTCCTTTAATGGAGATTACTTCTCCATGTATTGTCCTACTGAGCTTGAGATAGGCGTGTGCTTATATCGAGAGGCTAAACTGAAACAGCAGAGGTTCAGCGTAAAGCATGGGAGAGGAAGCAGTAGTCATTAACCTCAAGGAGCTTTATACCAGGAACAATCAGACCAGGGCCCTGGGCGACAAAGCCTTAGTGGGCCCCTTTTCAGTAAACTCACGTGCTGGTCCACACTGCCACTCTTACCCCCCCAGACTGTTCCCCTACTACAGTAGCCACATTATCCTCTTCAAGTAGCCACACTGTCTTTACCGACCCCCTTAAGCCACAATGTCCTCATCCCCCCATAAGCCACACTGTCTCCTCCCCAGTAGCCACACTGTCCCCTTCCCAGTAGCCATATTGTGGCTACCAGGGAGGTGGAGGTGTTAGGACAAGGTGGCTACTGGGGAACGGACAGTATGGTTTGCGGGTGGGTGAGGACATTGTGGCTTTTGGGGGAGCGGTGAGTACACTGTGGCTCCTGGGGGGAAGTGAGGACACTGTGGCTACTGGACGATGGAGATTGAGGACACTGTGGTTTCTAGGGGGTTTATGAGGGCAGTGTTGCTACTGGGGAGGGGTAAGGACAGTGTCCTCATCCCACCGCCCCCCGGTAGCCACACTGCCCTCCCAGTAGCCATAATGTCTTCATTCCCAACTTAGTAGCCACTGTGTCACCATAACCCCACACCAAGTAGCCACAGTGTCCTCATATCCCCACCCCCCGGTAGCCACAGTGTCCTCATCTTCCCCCCACAGTAGCCACAATATCCTCATTTAGCCAACCCCCTTGGAATTTAAAAACATTTTCTCACCTTTCCTTGCTCCTGTGAAGCGGCCTCCTTCTGTACCTGCCGGCTTTGAAGTTGGCACACGTGATGTGATGACATCATCATGTGTGCGACTTCAGAGCCGGCGCGTGCAGTGTGGAGCGCAGCTTTGGGGGAGCAGGAAAAGGTGAGTTTTGGATTATTTGTACCAGTTTATTAATGCAAAACTGGTACAATATCGACCACCAACACTTGTTTGAGTAAGCCGGGTGCTGGCACTGGGCCCGAATCAAACTGCAGGTGTAATGGCCTGCGGGACAGGTTACGTTACGAAATGCATCCTTAAGATGCAGAAAAAGTTTGGCCAGCTAATCCCGCAATCTGTGTACTTTCATGGGAGGTTTTCTTGTCACGAGCTGGCTATATTAGGTATTGCAGCTGCATCACAATCTGCCTGGGAACTAAATGTTATTAATGTGACCAATTGGATGTAGGAAACTCTGAAATCTCCACCTCTTAAAGGAAGTTCATAAAGCTCCCATGTGACTGGGAGCATCTAGGTCTTTTTGTGGGTGCTGAGGTACAGGACATGTCTCACGACACATGGCCTGCAGAGATACCAGGCCTCCAGAAGTAGCCCTGAATCCTAAGAGGGCTTGCCTAAACCCTCAAGCCAAAGTAGCTCCTTTTCTCTTAAGCCTGAAGATATCTAATTACCAAGCTGTGAGCAGCCATTGCCGAACACAATTCAACCAACAACCTGGGACCAGTTGAACTTATCTTGGCCTGTTGCTTTTGCCATGTTCTGAAATAAACGAAAAGTGAGTTAATGTTTACATCCATAGTCTCAGTGTGGTCCCTGCCAGCCACTAACATCACAGGCCTCCCCTCTACCCGGGGATCCTCACACATCAATACATAGAACTTGCCCCAGGGATAAATGTTTCCATTCATCAGCTGCATCTCCCCCCTTCTTGAAAACCACCTATCGGAAACCTGCCTGGCGTGGTTCTATCTGGACAAAGTCCAAAAAAGTTCAGGCTATGTTAGGAGATATTGCACAGGGATGTGGTGGGGATGTGAAGCAGAAGTGGTGAAGTAAAGAGAGAGTGAGGTTATGGGTGTAATGTTTTAAATACAGGGAAAGGTCATTGACTTTTCTTGTTAAAACTGACTTAAAAAAAGGGATGGTGAGGGCCCAATAAGTGTGGTGTGACTTCTCAGTGAAAGGAAACCCACAAGGCCAAAAGGGAGACCAAGTTGAACTCTCCATCCTCCACCCTTTGGACAGAATCAGTATAGTGTTAGTGGGGGACTTCTACCCAGCTGGGATTCATGGATTAGCCATACTCAGGAGGCTCCTCAAGATAGACTTCTGATAGGCTCTTCCAGAACACGAATATTAGGATTGGTCCATGCACAGCAAGCATCAGGATGAAGATAAACAAGGAGATATGGCAACTCATTGTATAAACCGTTTCATATAGAGGATTTCTGCTGTGATGGTGTCAGCAGAACCACAAAAACACTTCCTTCTGACCACACGGTTGATTTGTGAGAGAGCAATAATTTTATATACAGAAGTAAAGCTTCAGAAGCCATGGAGGGAAAGTACAGTCTCTAGAGACTCAAAGGTTTCATACTATCAGAGTAAGGTCGTCTCTAGGGTTTTATCTTGTCTATTGTGGTCTCGGGAGTAACATGGCCCCAGGTGGATCAAGCGATTCATCCAGACTTTCCCTTGAGTCGCGGTGGATTCATCCAGACTTTCTTCGTTCCTGGAGGCTTGAGGGTTTCACCTAGTCTATTATGGAACATGGATTCTCAAAAGGATTAATTTGGAAATTTATGCAGACTGGGTGCATTAGTCTAGAGGATCTTCTGCAGGCACATGATGTGCCAGATATACAGTACGCAGAGGTTCCTCTTAGTATATCCAGTGAATGATCGCACCCAAATGAATCAACTATTACCTGCACTAGGTTATAGTGAAAGATTCCTGTTCCCCGCCCCTTTACGTCCACTTGGCGTGGAGGTGGCTTACGGAGAGGGGGTGCAAGCACTGTCGGACTGGGTTTCTTTAGGCCCAACAGAGAAAATCAACTTGGGGACCCACTCTTCATCATCCCACAGTAAATATACTCTAGCAGCCTCCAAATTGTGGTGTTTTCTCATAGACCTCTGGGGTTCAGTATTGGGTTGAGCCAGGGCCCACCGGAGGATCCTCTGGTACTCTGGTGGGCCAGTCCGACACTGGGTACAAGGCATAATAATAAATGCCATTTCCTATCCCTGGGTCTCCAGGTTCATCCATTCTATCATGGTCCTCATTATCACAAGGTTTCATGCAATGTTTAACGGTCCCTGATCTCTGAAGTTTTTTACCCATTTTTTTTTATTTTATACATTCTTACTGATTTCAACAAGTGTCATACAATTAGTTTATATTCACCAAGTACAATAAATCCCTTTTGTCCCCTCCCCTTTATACCATACACCCACCCGCCCATCGCATGTAAGGAAAGACCACCTACCTATAATTAGAAACAGTCCACTTTCTCTCAAACATTACTTTTTTTTTTTCCAGTATTCGTAACCCACTTTTGTCCCCTATGCACCAAATTTATGATCCACAGGTTTAGGGTAATCTTCCCAAAACAAAATAATAACTGTGACCTTTACACACTAGGGCTTATTTACTAAGGGTCAGTGCGTGCACTTTCGTCCGACTTTCCAACATTTACAGGTTTTGTACGGCTGTGACAGGTACTTAACAGGAGATTGTGTCGCACACAATTGGATTGTGATGCGACACAAATCGGGGGGAGGGCCGTCGGACGATCCGATTGATTCGGACTGAGCGCGGGATTTAACTTTCAAATTGTGCTGCAGAACAATGCACTTACATGCACCTGGAAGAAGAAGGTGAACTCCGGTGGACCTGAGCGGGGAAGCGACACATGCAGGATATCGGGTGCACGATCTTAGTTAAACGTGGCAGATGTGCATTCTCGTTGGTCAATGCACTTTCGGGGAACTTCGTCAGACAGGTAAGTAAATGTGCCCCACTATATCCTATTATATCCTAGGCAGAAGTGGTTTCTTATCGGACCCCATTGCAGCCACGTTGTCTGCCTGTAACGGTGGTTCGCCACTGGCTTCCATCATTTCCACCTATCCATCTCTTCTCAACAACTATCCCCTTCCGAGTTATATCTTCAGCCACAATAATCTTGGAAGTTTTTCAGTATATCATCTTCTGCATTCAACACTTTTCTTTCTTCTGTTTTATGCCCATACGTTATGTTTTCATTTAGTCTATCAGGGTTCCAGAAGTTTCCAAAGATTCCCCCCATCTAGTTTTTTACAGACCCAATAGACCTATATCCAATCTTTCAAGGTTCCGTGTGCCTGTGGGGTTTTGTCCTCCACTCATTCACCCATTACACATTCTGGGCGACCCAGATCTCAGTTCGGTTCAGTTCTGCATTGCTACCTTTCCACCACTTCTATACTTTTTCATTATGGAGTTGTCTTTCAATAGATGTAAAGCTAGGCCTCTGGCACCACCTGTGGGTGCGATTCTATGAATCAATGTCCGGCCCTTTAGACAGGCCTAGGATGTGAGCCAAACCAGTCACCTGCAGACAGATGTTTTATGGTGACTGGACTTTACTGTCTTAGCAAATTCTGCATAAAACTATAAGTGGCGGCAGATTTTTTGGTCCCCCGCCCTCTGTAAATACATTTCCCTTCTGAGATCTCTGGAGATACGTTGTTTGTTTGTCTTTACACTGCATAATGACTTCGACGGTTAACCACATAACACATCTGGTAGTTGCTTCGAGGGGGAATTACATTTTCTGTCTCATTTAAAATAATATAACTATGGTTTACACCCTGGTAGGGACTATTTATATATGTCATATTTAGGCAAAGAGCCGCTATAACAATTCTGTTTCCTGCATTCACTTCATAATCAACTTCCCGTGTGATGATCATTTTCACCAAATTTTATGGTATTTTCTAATTTAGATCCAATTGATGTGATACAACATATTACTCTCTGTACATGTTCCCCTGCAACCGTACGTCTTCCTGTCTGGGTGACTACCACCGCACTGCATTTTTCCAACCAGAAACAAAAACATTAATGAACATGGATGCCGGAAATGGCCAGAATGGTCCCCAGTGATGGTTTGAGAGTCATCAATATTAACCAAGAAAGAGTCCTTTTCCATTAGGATAGGTCAAAAATGGCGATCAAATCCTATTAACCTGCCACAATTATGTGGGTGTCTTCTCTCATGGTTGAGCCTAGCTCGGTGGTTGTAAACCTATGGAACAGGTTTCAGAGGTGGCCTCTTTTGAGCACCCAAGCCATCACACCAGCCCAGAGTTTGCTTGACGTGGCCTCCTTCTGCAGTTCAAGAAGGCCCAAGACATGTCACGCTAAGTGTTATTTTGGCTGAATGGGACCACAAGAGGAGGATTAAAGGGGTTGGCCACTTTATCTTATGTGTTTTGTAATGTGAGTGTGAGCGTAAGTGTGTGGGGGGCAGGATATTGGGTAAATTACCATTATACATCTATTAATAGTTCTGCTTTCCTGATATGTAAAGTGAAGCCTCCTGTCTTATACCTCATCAGCCCAGACATTCCTGACCATTAAATGGCCGTAGATAGAGGGTCATGTGACCTCTAACTGTCCATGAGCAATCACCTGCCAGGACATTATTATATATTCATGGATATAAGATCAAGGTCCTGGCTGGGCGATTGCTCATGGACAGATAGACATCACATGACCCTCCATCTACGACCATTTTATGGTCAGGAATTCCTGGCTGATGAGTTAAAAGACAGGAGGCTTCACTTCACGTATCAGGAAAGCGGAGATGGACTATTGATAGATGTATAATGGTCAATTACCTAATATCCAGTCACATACACTCACATTACAAAATACATGAGCTAAAGCGGCCAACAACTTTAAGATTTGGACAGAGCTGACTTATCATTGGAGCTGCTGTTACTGCCCGGATGGCAGCTACAATGATCATCTGCATTTCTTCTCCTCCTTTCTATTGTATCGGTGTCGATGAAAGCTGTGACAGGGAATAAGAAGTCACTGCTTCAATTATCATGATGGCACTTTGCAATAAATAAGTGGGTTGCGGTTGTTTTTTGGGCATTTGGTCTCAAAAAGGTTCCCCAGCACTGCCTTATATGCTAGAAAACAGGAGAGGCCAAGTGATGTGATCAAAGCTCATCTTCACGTCTGTGGAGTGTAGGCATACAGGCGCCTATTGGACTAGGTGTAATGAAGACCTTGATAGTATTGACGCTCTTGGATTGGGGGTAGACTCCAACTCCAAAAATGGCTCAATTTGAGGTCTATAAAATATTTTTTCTTCACGGTTCTTTATACTATGCCAACTTGGCCAGTTACGTTTCAGCTCTACTGACCACTATCTTTTAATGTTGAGTGGAACCAAGAGTAAAAGAATGGATCATCATGAACTTCTCTTGCTTAGGAGGCACCAAACTCACCAGGACCACTCCTTATCAGAGACTACTAGATGATTACTTCTCTCCCTCAAAGTGACAATGGGGGAGCGTTCACAGTCTAACTCACCTCTCCCTTAATACTATCCCTCTTAATGGTCTACCATCCATTCCTGTAGAATCCTTCCCTAGTGATTCCACCGGTGGTGATTTAGTCGTTTAGTGTCCACCAGTGGCATCATTTTCCCTTGAGGTAATCCAGTTGATAACGTGTATCCAAAGATTTGATGTTTGGCTCTGGAGACCTGGGGGATCAGTGTCTATCCACGGTAATTCAGTGCTACAGTGTCCATTTTTGGTGATCCAGTGGTTTGCCGTTGACTCCAGGTAATCCAGCGACTAATGACCATTACAGCTAATCCAGTGTTCTGATATCCACCTCAGATCATCAAATATCCAGTTCTCATGATCCAGAGGTGTGGGGTCCACCACAGGTGACCCACAGTGTCCAACCCCTAGAGATCTAGGGGCTTAGACTTCTTTTTAGAACAAAACCAGGGTGGTGGATGCAGTTTTCAACCTCTTCGGGAAGCAGCTATGGGATAAACGTGAACCCTGGCCTAGTGATAACCTACACGCATGATGGGTACATTAAGAAACCACCACAGCCATGACATCCTTTGCTCTGTAACCACTGTGTCATAACGTCAAACTTTCACAACTTCCCTTTATGTCTTTGCCAATGAGGTTGTCTCAATGAGTCAGCTTCCACATTGTGAACACAATATATGGCAGCTGCGAGCAGTGACAGCGCCCCCATTACCATATGCCACGTATAACAGCGGGGTTTTGTTATGTGGCAGGTAGGTTCACCAAGGTTCTACGACCTATGTGCTTTCATGACACCCATGGATGAGATAGATCCATCCTGGGATGAGATGGCTACACCCATTGATGAGACAGCTCCACCAATGGATGAGATGGCTGCACCCATGGATGAAGCGGCTCCACCCATGGATGAGACAGCTCCACCCAGGGATTAGACAGCTCCATCCAGGGATGAGACAGCTCCATCCATGGATGAGACAGCTTCATCCAGGGATGAGACAGCTTCATCCAGGGAAAAGACAGCTTCATCCAGGGAAAAGACA
>WNYA01004634.1:0-12196 GCA_019512145.1 Engystomops pustulosus | reverse complement strand
GTAAGAAAAAACGCATTTGCGTCATCCACCTTCTTGTGGGCTGTTTTTAGAACTTTGGGCTCTGTGGGTTCCAAACGATACATCTACTTTATTCTGTGGTTCGGTACGATCACTGTGGTACCAAGTTTACATAGGTTTGTTTTGAAATTTTTGAAAAAATTAAAACATTTGGTGTATGAAGCTGTGTAAGAGATAATTTTTGTGAGATAAACTGATGTTTTCATTGCTACCATTTTAATGATTCTACAACTTTTTGAGTAGATTTTTTATGTAATGTAAAATAGCATAAAAGTGGCATTTTGGATATTTGGGGGCTCTTTTCCGTAATGTAGTTCACCACCGGGAATAACCATTTTTATATTTTGATAGATTGAGCTATACCAAACATGTTTGTGATTTTTACAGTTTATATTTATATCAGTTCTAGGGAAAGGGGGGTGGTTTGAATTTATATTTGTATATATGTATATATTTTTTTTTATATTTCTAACTTTTATTTTTACTATTTTTTGACCCTCTAGGGTCTACTCTAGGGTCTCTACTTTAACCCTAGAGAGTCTCAGCGTTCCTAACACATACTGCAATACTACTGCTGTTTTAACTATGGCAGCCCAGGGCTGTCCGAAGGCAGTGCTTGTAAGATTCCATCTGTGCCGGAATCCTAAAGGCACAGTTTCAGCCTATGCATGTATTCAGGATATTGCAAAGTATTATCAGGGTATTCGTGGTACTAATAAAAAAGTTAAAAAAAAAATAAAAAAAATGTTCTTATCTGCTTTAGGCAGGGCCTTAGTCCACAGGGACATCACAGGGTGAGTTCGCCACCACCTACCTAGTCTGACAGCTAGCGCCAAGCCTGGTTGTGGTTGCACGTTTGCTGGACAGGTACTGACATTCACTCATTTCTATAGGACAAAACTAGCAGCTGCATGGCCCTTCCCTCAAATGCTGTGCGTCCATGAAACAAGTAACATCCACATGTGGAATGTCTATGTACTAGGGAGAAATTGCATAACAAATTTTAAGATGAGTTTTTTATTTTTTTTATGTTTTGGAAAAATACATTTTAGGCCTAAATAAATGTATTACCGACAACATTATACCATTCTAAATTTCAACTCCATTTTGTTTTAATTACTATGCAGCACTCAAAGGGTTAAAATTCATTCTAAAAGCAGTTTCTAGTAGTTTGAGGGTTGTATTTTTGAAAATTGGGGGTTCATAGGGGGATTCTAATAAGTTATAGTTCAAACTTTTTTTTTTTTTTTTAAATGATCCCAAAAATTTCAATGTAGAAATTTTGGGAAAAATGGAAATCTCTGTTCGATTTGTAATCTGTCTACCATCATATACCAATAAAAGGACTTTTAAAAAATGATAAAAACCTAAAGTTGAGATATGAGAAGTGTTAGTAAGTAACTGATTTCAGTGGTAATACTATCCGTCTCAAAATCAGATCATTTCAAATTTTGTAAATAATGCATTTATCAAACAAATGGCAAATTTTAGGTTTTTAAATAGATAAACAGCAAACATATCAACCAAAAGCTACCACTAACATGAAGTATAATGGGGCAGAGTTATTTACCCAACCCGGTCCATTCGCCATCCAGCGGCGGTGTTCTTCGTGCCGGTGCATTGCGGTACCGGCATTCGCGGGAGTGCCACTAACAACTAAGTCCGTTCCTCTGACGTCGCACCAGGTGGGCGCTGCTGCGGCTGAAGCAGCATCGGAACGCACTGGAGTTCACGATCCTATCCTGGAGTAAGGTAAGTTCAAGCTCCCCGCGACACTTTTTTTTTTTTAAAATGCGCGGTTTTTTCCGAATCCGTCGGGTTATCGTTCGGCCACGCCCCCCGATTTCCGTCGCGTGCATGCCAGCGCCGATGCGCCAAAATCCGATCGTGTGCGCCAAAATCCCAGGGCAATACAGGGAAAATCGGCGCAAATCGGAAATATTCAGGTAACACGTCGGGAAAACGCGAATCGGGCCCTTAGTAAATGACCCCCATTGTGTCAGGAAAAAACATTCTCAAAATCATTTTAGTAAGTTAAAGTGTTCAAAAGTTATAACCATATAAAGCGACACATGTCAGATTACAAAAAAAGAGTCTGAGCCTTATTGTACAAACTGGCTGCATCCTGAAGGGGTTACAGCATGAGAAAGTAAATAATCACATGAAACTAACACCGCATGACTGGAGACATGCGCTCACACACGTATAGTTTATTTGCTGTCTATCAAATTGTGTATAAATAAATAAGCTTGTTGGACCGACAGTAAGACATTGGCTAGATACAGGATGGATTCCGGCTCTTACAAGTGCTACCATGCCGATGAGTTTGATCCTAAGGATCATCTAGCTACATATTGCTCTCCTGACTCTGATAAAACTCTGTTTGAGGAGCTTTTTATATTCCCAATGAGTGTTTTTCAAAGATGGCAGTCTTCAGGTGAGTTCTCTATGTTTTATGGTCATATGGATTGTTTTGGACACTTTTGGCTGTTTTATGCACATGATGAGCTAAAGCTTCCGAGAGCAGATCCTACAGACAATGGGGGTCATTTACTAAGGGCCCGATTCGCGTTTTCCCAACGTGTTACCCAAATATTTCCGATTTGCGCCGATTTTCCCTGAATTGCCCCGGGATTTTGGTGCACGCGATCGGATTTTGGCGCATCGGCGCCGGCATGCACGCAACGGAAATCGGGGGGCGTGGCCGAACGAAAACCCGTCGGATTCGGAAAAAAGGCCGCATTTAAAACAAAAAATGTGTCGTGAAAATTGCACTTACCTTCACTAGGTATTGGCCGGTGAATTTCAGGGCATTCCAGCGCGCCTCTGGGGAACTTCAGTGCAGCAGTGCCACCTGGTGGACGGCGGAGGAACTACCTTAGTGAATCCTGGCCAGACCCGAATCCACCGCAGAGAATGCGCCGCTGGATCGCGAACAGACCGGGTAAGTAAATCTGCCCCAATGTCTGCTATGAATGCTGCTGTTTATGTATTTTGACAATGAGTTTTTTTTTTTTTAATAGGAAATTTCAAATTGGGATCTTTGATTGATTTCTCAAGTGGACCCTTGGTTTTCCATCTTTTTGCTATCTCTGATTATGTCACATTTAGATGTGTATAGGGAATGTTTGTGTTTAGGGGACTTTAACTTTATTTAATTAATTCTTTTTATTACAAAAACTTGAACCCAGTGAACCCCCTCACGTTGCGGTCAAGAATGACTGCGACGTGTAAGAGGTTAACAACTGCGAACAGATGCTGGTTCCGTTTAGGAGCCAGTCCCAGAAGTGTGACATAATAGTACTGCAAAGTAGCTTATTTAGTCACAGTGGAGACTAAAGCAGGACCACACCAGAGTGATACTGTTCTGACCGCTGTCAACAGAATCCCACCAGTAACACCTGCTGGTAAAGGGTTAAAAGTCCTTTCCATATTACCTAAATTTATCTGCCACTTAGGCACTGTACCTTAATTACAACTGTATTTCTCAATAAGTAGAAGAGTCAATTTCTGAATAGAAGAGTCACGTTTTCTCCTGTATGCCAGTGGTGCCTCCATCTGGAATGCTTATATTATGTTGCAGCCTTTCGTGTTATATCATATGCTCAGGGCTGTATTTCCCGCTAGGCACCATGGACACAGTGCCAAGGGTGACCATAATAGGGGGGTGACTGACCAGGCACAAAAAAAATAAAATATTTCATCCGTGCCAACCACCCTTTCACCCTCCAGGTGCTACTGGGAGCAGCACTGGTTACTAGGGACAACAGTGTGACTACTGGGAGCAGTAGCGTGGCTACCGGGGGCAGACACTGTGAACAATAGATACTGTGAGGTATAACTATTGTCACATTAGGGGAATAACCATGATTTTTCCTGAACATAATTCGAGAGCAGAGTGTAAACACAAACGGATGTCCTATTTTGTTTAATTAGCTATTCAAATGCATTGGACTAAATTTGTTTAATGCATTGGAGAGACTCCTCCCTGGTCCAGAGCTGCTCTCTTCCAGTAACATATTGGGGGTTATGGGTAGAGGCTTTAGCTTGACTGCACCAATAAGCGGCATAAACACTGAGAGTGCCTAGAGCAGCATCAACACTAAATATGACCCTGCATATGCTGCATGAGAAGTCACACAAAAATGTGACCAGGTTCAAACCTGAACAATGTGAACATGTCTGTAAAGCTCACATGATAAATAAAAGCACCTAATCTGACTTTGTGTTAACAGGGTGAAAGTGACACTCCAAGTCACAGAATAACTGAAGTGGAACATGGAGGCAGGGCCTGGTGAAGAGATCGCTCAACCCTGGGGCTCTTGTTGGACCCTGGGGCTGACATTAGAGCATCAGACTCATTGGTAAACAGCGCAAGGGGGCGCATTCACAGGCCCCTTGGTGTGTAAGGGGCTAAGACTCATGATCGGAGGAATCTTCAATCATGGGTGTTAGAGGAGGGTGTCAGCCGTAGTATACAGCTGACACCTGCAGCATCTGGCACCAGGTGGCACCAGAAAGCACAAACAGGCGTTTACTGAAGACAGCACTGAGGTCATTCATAGGATTTCATGGATGCCACAGCAATAGGTTTGAGCAGCCAGGATTGCAAAAGTCACAATCTCAGCTGTTACTGCAAGAACCCAGCTTTCACATAATAACAGAATTCCGCAATGAGTTTCTGAACTCGGGTGATCACTGTACATCATGATGCGGTAACTGCATGCACATTATGACAGACAGTTACGTCAGGGTGCGGGAGGGGGTTAATGAAAAAGATTGGTGCCGAATAGAGTTTCTTGCTTTCTGGTATTAAGAAACTACTCCAGAGGGAAACTTAACCCCTTCACGTTGCAGCCTTTTTCTGTTCATTTTTCATTCTCCACCTTCAAAAATCTATAACTTTTAAATTTTTCTGTTCACGGAGCTGTGTGAGGGGTTATTTTCCGCATCACAAATTATATTTCTCAGTGATAGTATTTATTATTCCATGCCATGTACTGGGAAGCTGGAAAAAAAATTTGGTGAAATTGTAAGAAAAAAAACACATTTGCATCGCTTTCTTGTGGGCTCCAAAAGATACAGCAACTTTATTCTTTGGTTCGGTACAATCACAGTAGTACCAAGTTTACATAGGTTTTATTGTGTTTTAATACATTTGAAAAAATTTTAACATTTTAAAAAAATTTTTCGACAGCTTCTCACACTAATAACTTTGGTGTATGAAGCTGTGTAAGAGATTATTTTTTTGAGATAAGCTGATTCATTGCTACCATTTTGATGACTCTACAACCTTTTGATCACTTTTTTATTAGTTTTTAGATGTAATGTAAAATATCATAAAAGTGGTGTTTCGGACATTTGGGCACTATTTTCCGTTTTGTAGTCCACTGCTGGGAATAACCATTTTTATATTTTGATGGATTGGGAAATTTAGATGGTGGCAATACCTAACATGTTTGTGATTTTTACAGTTTATATTTATATCAGTTCTAGGGGGGGGTGGTTTGAATTTATAAACGTATATATATATTTTTTTGTATTTCTAACATTTTTAAAAAATATTTTTTGACCTACTCTAGGGTCTGTACTTTAACCCTAGAGAGTCTGAGTGTTCCTAACATATACTGCAATACTACTGCTGTTTTTAACTATGGCAGCCCAGGGCTGTCCGAAGGCAGTGTTTGTAAGATTCAATCTGTGCCGGAATCCTAAAGGCACAGTGTCAGCCTATGCATGTATTCAGGATATTGCAAGGTATTATCAGGGTATTCGTGGTACTAATAAAAAAGTTTTAAAAAAAGAAAAAAATGTTTTAAATAAAAATAAATTAATAAAAATGCACATAAGCCCCATAACATATAAAGAGGCATATAATTTGAAAAAGTAAAAATCATTACACAAACCACATATATATAGCATCCCAGTGTCTGTAACGACCTGTAGAATTTTTAAAAAATGTTATTGAACCCACACGATGAATACCATTCAAAAAAACTACCAACCAAAAATTAGGATTTCTACTTATTTCATCACACAAAAAATACAATAAAAAGTGATAAAAAAAAACGTATCTGCTCCATAATAAAAGTGTTCTGCCTCTTAACAATATAATAATAATAATCTTTATTTATATAGCGCCTCATATTCCGTAGCGCTTTACAAATCATAGGGGACAAATACAAATATAATAAAACATGACAGAGAACAAATATTCGTATGCAACAAAAGGATACAAAAATGATAGATTTTTCCCATTTTAGGTTTTATTTTGCAAATTAAGTAAAACTTAAGAAAAAAGTATGGTATCCCATTTATCGTACTGAAACATAGAATAATTCTGAATTTCAACTGCATTTTAATTATTATGCAGGGCTCAAAGGGTTAAAATTCTCCCTTAAAGCAGTTTCTAGTCATTGGAGGGGTGTATTTTTGAAAATTGGGGGGATTGATTGGGGAATTTTAATCATTTATTTTTCAAACTTACTTTTTTTTAAATGATCCCAAAATGTAAATTTAGAAATTTTGGGAAAAAATGAAAATCTCTGTTCGATTTGTTAGTTGTCTACAATCATATACCAATAAAAGGACTTTTCAAAAATTATGAAAAACCTAAAGTTGAGATACAGGAAATGTTATTAAGTAACTCATTTCAGTGGTAAACCTATCCATCACAAAATCAGATAGTTTCAAATATTGAAACTAATGAATTTCTCCAAAACATTGGCAAATTTTAGTTTTTTTAAATAAATAAATTCCAAACATATTGACCAAAAGTTACCACTAACAGTAAGTACACTTTGTCATGAAAAAACAATCTTAAAAACATTTTGGTAAGTTAAAGCGTTCCAAAGTTATAACTGTATAAAGCGACACATGCTAGATTACAAAAAAAGAGCCCGACACTTAAAGGGAATCTGTCACCAGGAGACCCATTTTTAGCACTACCCCAGTCCCCACAGATATGTTATATTGTACCTTTCATTAGCAACTGCTGGGTGACTAGGCAGTTGCCTATTGGGAGTGGCTGGAAAGGAGCAATTCCCTCCACCCTTGGGAAACAGCTACTCAAATATATGAAAACACCCATCACTGGGCTTAGCGACGCCCCCTGCTCCTCTACAGCCAATCCCGAGTGTTGGGAGTTATTCATATATTTGAAAAGGTCACGTGTTCCTTACCAGCCCCTCCCAATTGGCAACTGCCTAGTCACACAGCAGATGCTAATGAAAGGTACAATATAACATATCTTTTTTTTCTGTAAAACCTATTTTTTATACAAAAACACTTTGGCAGTGTATGTACTATGCTCTGTGGGGACTGGGGGAGTGCTAAAAATGGGTCTCCTGGTGACAGGTTCCCTTTAACGTACAAACTGGCTGCATCCTGAAGGGGTTACAGCATGAGAAAGTAAATAATCACATGAAACTAACACCGCGTGACTGGAGACATGCACTCACACACGTATAGTTTATTTGCTGTCTATCAAATTGTGTATAAATAAGCTTGTTGGACCGACAGTAAGACATTGTCTAGATACAGGATGGATTCCGGCTCTTACAAGTGCTACCATGCCGATGAGTTTGATCCTAAGGATCATCTAGCTACATATTGCTCTCCTGACTCTGATAAAACTCTGTATAAGGAGCTTTTTCTATTTCCAATGAGTGTTTTTCAAAGATGGCAGTCTTCAGGTGAGTTCTCTTTGTTTTATTGTCCATGTATAATGCCCTGTGCCGCGATTCACTAACATTGTGAACCCAATAACCTGCATCTGTCGCTTCCCCGCTCAGGTCCGCCGGAGTTCACCATCTTCTTCCCGGTGTATGTAAGTGCATTGCTTGCAACACAATTTTAATCTTAAATTCCGCTCTGTCTGAATCAGTCGGATAACCCGAAGGCACGCCCCCTCCCCCCATTTCTGTCACAAGAAAGCTGGCACCGCTGCGCCAAAATCCGATCGCATGTGACACAATCCCCTTCTAAATGCGATCCGTGGGCCCTTAGTAAATAAGCGTCAATGTCTGCTATGGATGCTGCTGTCTATGCATGTTAACAATGATTTTTTTTTTAAATAGGAAATTTCAAATTGGGATCACTGATTGATTTCTCAAATGGACCCTTGGTTTTCCATCTTTTTGCTATCTCTGATTATGTCACATCCATCACTATTCTAGAAACAAATGATTTCTGTGTTAAGGAAATGGAGAGATGGATAAACAAAGAGGAAGAAGCTTTTGACTGGTCCCATTTCATAGAAGCTTTTCCAGAAGTGGAAGGTGATAGGTAAATTCTGACTTTTACACACAGTGAAGGGGAATAACTTTTGCCATGAAAATACTTGTGTTTATAAGCTCTAGAACACTACTGATTCTTAGAACAAGGAATTCAAATGACAAATGGGTTTTCGGTGTTGTCTCTGTTTTTTTGCTGGAAATCAATTACCGGTATATCATTTATAATATAAATAGCGATATGTCCTTTAGAGAGATGTTATCTACAGAATCTATAGATCCTGATGCACCTTCATTCATGGCCACTAGTTTTTGGAGTGGCTCTTCTGCTTTCTTGTTCTTTTCTTTTACAGGAATTGGGGATTGCATAAACGTATCCATCTTTCCCTCTTTTGATTTTCCTCCTGGGGATAAACCCCCCTCTGATAAACTATTATTTGTACTAGATTTTAACTGCTTTCTACTGCCCAAAACACTCTACCTCTAAATAAATGCTGATCAAAGTAACCTCCCACCTTGCGCTATACACTCTAAAAGTCCCGCCCAATCCTGCTACACCTTGATTAAATTATCACAAAGGGAGTTACAGTATATGGAGCAAACCGTTAAGTGTTAGTTGTTCCAGCACAAAGCAGGGTATAGCATGATATGCAACTTCTAAGCGGGAAAACAAATATACAAACAAACCCAACAAACCCTCAACAACCCTCCTCAGCTTAGTTGGTTCACAGGGGTTGCAACATGTGAATCACACAGTTAAGTGTTAGTTGTTTAAACATAGAGTGGATATATGTCAAAATATGCAAGTTGTAGGCGAACAACCATATACCTGCTAAACAATCCCACAGTTGCAAATTGCTCAATGCACTAAAGCAGTAGGGCAAGTGTTGGAGGAAATTGGGAGTAGGAAAGAAAAAATGGATATTTTTGCTATTGAGATCAACAAACTAAGTGAAAGAGTTGGAGAAACAGAGACAAGAATAGGGAAGGTGGAGAATACTTTAGCTGATCATCGTCAAAAGATCGAGATGCTTAGAAATTCGGAGAAGAAGATGCAGGAAAAATTCCTTGACCTAGAGACCTAAAGGCGGAATAATCTAAGGCTGGTGGGTTACCCTGAGGGGGTAGAGGGGACAAACATAACAAAGTTTAAAACAGAGTGGTTGGAGGCTACTTTTTGAGCAGAGGTTCGGACCAGGGTGGACAGAGCACATAGAGTCCCCTTTAAAATCTCCGCCTAGGAATATCCTGGTCCGTCTCTTGTCGCCAAGAGATTGGGACAATATTCTGAAGAATATAAAAAATGTTGGAAACTTAGAATTTTATGGTGCACCTATTCTGATTTTTCCAGATTACCCATAGGAGGTCCAAAAAAGAGGATAAACTATGTGGAAATTAAGAAAAAGGTTAACGGCGAAGGGTGTAATATACTCTTTAATCTACCCAGAGAAATTAAAAGTAATTCATAAGGATAAAGCCTTTATTTGAGAGCCCTTCTGAGGCCAATGAGTGGGCAGAGAGGGTTTTGAAGATGCAGGGGCAGGGCCCACGAGAGCGTCCTCTCGGCAGAGGTAATGCTCTGAGATGAGTCTAGGGTGGTACTGTCCTAGGCGGGGGGGGGGGGGGGGTGAAGGGTGAATTAAGTGGCTGGTGATTATGTATGTCAAAGGTAAAAAAGTAGTGGGCATGATTCTAATACATTCAGGATGATAAAAATTCTTTACAGAAACGTGCGAGGCTTGAATAACAAAATAAAAAATAAAGCAGTATTTGACCTATGCCTCTCATATCAACTGGACCTGATATGCCTACAAGAGACTCATCTGTCAAAAGAGTCCTGCGGTAAGACCCTAAAACCATGGTTACTCCACCAGTACCACTTGGTGTATTCGGCCTACGCACGTGGTGTTAGTTTGATGATCAATAGGCGGGTTACGTATCTGGAAATCGGGGTAGAGCTGGACCCATGTGGTAGGTTTGTTATCTTGCATAGCATTTTGAATGAACTAGAAGTGGTATTGGTGGGTATATATCTTCCTCCATCGACCCCGGGAGGGGTGATGTTAGATATATGGAATAGGGTAAACAAATATGATAATCTCCGTTTTATATGGATAGGGGACTTTAATCGTGTGATAGATGAAGGACTAGATAGAGAAAGGGTTGGGGCAGTACGGAGCGCGAAAGGAGCAACAACGTTTGGGAGACTGTTGGAAGAAATTGGGCTACGAGATGTGTGAAGAATGAGGTTTCCCTCCAGGCCAGCTTATACCCGTTACTCCAAATCATACAACATCTTTTCTAGAATAGATCTAATCCTGGCTAATAGGAGGGGATGCTGCATAATTAAAAAATATTTTTGGGTGCAAGAGGATTATCTCATCATATCCCAATGTAACTAACACTACATTTCAGGGTGGACTCGGGAATAATTTTTTATAAAATTAATCCGTTTATGTTTAATTTCATAAAAGAGGAGGATATGTTAAAGGAAGATATTAAACTATTTTTGGAAAAATGTGGGGATACACTGGATGTTCGAGTTGTATGGGATGCATTCAAGGCCTATCTTAGAGGGGTGGTGCAAGGAAGCATGGCACGTTATAAGAGAAGAGGTAATGCATAATTGCAAGAGGTTAAAAAGAGAGTGGTTGAATTGGAAATATCTTTCCTGCTAAACCCTACGGAGGAAAACAATAAATTATGGGTTGATGCTCAGGAATGTTTGAAATCAGTGTGCATGGAGAGAGCGTTGCTTTCTGCTTAAAGGCAGACCCAGAAAAATATAATGGGGCAGTTCACCTCAATGAAAAAACTAACTAGTTAAAAACCAAAGATCGAAAAATGATATTGGAGGGATAAGAGCCAAAAATGGTATGTTGATCACTTCTCAAGAAGGAATTAGAAAAGTAATTGTGGATTATTTTAAAAAGGTTTATTCATCGGATCTAGGTGTGAGTAAGGATGCAATTGCAGAAATGCTGGAAGGAATCCATACCCCTAAAATCTCTATAGAAGAAGCCCAGTCCTTAGAAAGCCCAATAGCGATGGAGGAAATGAGAGAGACCCTGCAGGATCTTCCAAGGGGTAAGGCAGTGGGGTCTGATGGGATACCATCGGAGGTCCTAATACAGCTCTCGGATTTGATTCTTCCTATGCTTCTCGAGGTATATAATTTTTTTACTTAGCAAGGGCGAATTGCCAGCTTCAATGACGGAGGCCCTTATTATCTTGTTATTAAAGGAGCGTAAAGACCCCCAGGATATGGAGGCTTATAGACTGATTTCCCTGTTAAATTACTGGCCAAGATTTTGGCAAAAAGGTTAATGAGGGTAATGCCCACAGTAATACATAAGGATTAGAGATGAGCGAGCACTAAAATGCTCGGGTACTCGTTATTCGAGACGAACTTTTCCCGATGCTCGAGTGCTCGTCTCGAATAACGAGCCCCATTGAAGTCAAGGGGAGACTCGAGCATTTTTCAAGGGGACCAAGGCTCTGCACAGGGAAGCTTGGCCAAACACCTGGGAACCTCAGAAAAGGATGGAAACACCACGGAAATGGACAGGAAACAGCAGGGGCAGCATGCATGGATGCCTCTGAGGCTGCTTAATCGCACCATTATGCCAAAATTATGGGCAACAGCATGGCCATGACAGAGTGACAGTTTATTTCACCTCAAGCGCATAATTGATATTGTACAAATATCATCTATAATGAAAATTCCTTGTCTTGAATATAAATTTTTAATAATTATCTTTATTTATATAGAGCCATCATATTCCATAGCGATTCACAAATCATAGGGGTCATATACAAATATAATATTACATTACAGAGTACAAACATTCATATGGAACAATAGGACTGAGGGCCCTGCACACAAGAGCTTACAGTCTATGAGGAGGAAGGAGGTGACACAAGAGGTATAAGAGCTTGTATAA
>WNYA01004633.1:0-17939 GCA_019512145.1 Engystomops pustulosus | reverse complement strand
CTCCTGTATATAACCCCTCACATGGCTTGTGTCCTCTCCTGTATATAGCCCCCTCACATGGCTTAGGCCGTGGTCACACGATCTGCTAGGCGTCCGTTCATAACGCGATGCTAGCGCACAGGGGGCGGTCCTCGGCCTGAACGCACATGCGCTAACAGGGAAACGCATGCGATCGGCTTATCAATCGCATGCGTTTCCCTGGAAACGCATGTGTGTTCGGGCCGAGGACCTCCCTCTGTCGGCTAGCGTCGCGTGTGACCGCGGCCTAATGATCCAACTCACTCCCCATCACTACTCCATAGACTTGGATGGGGCGTTTTTCGTGCCCATGACTTGCAAAAGTAGAGCATGCTGAGATTTTCTAAGACGTGAGAATGAAAAACATGTCTTAGTCTGACAAAACCCATGGGGGCACATTTACTTACCCGTCCCTTTGTGATCCCCGAGGTGCGTTGTCCGACGAGGATTTGGAGCTGCCGCGATTCATTAAGATCATGCCTCCAATTTCCTGCATGTGTCGCTTCCCCGCTCAGGTCCGCCGGAGTTCATCTTCTTCCCGGTGCATGTAAGAGCTTGGCTTGCGAAACAATTTTGAATGTTAGATCCCGCTTGTTGTCAAAATCCGTCGGATGGTCCGACGGCCTGCCCCCGATTTGTGTCGCGTTAAAGCCGGCACTGGTGCGCCAAAATCCGATCGTGTGAGACAAAAAGTCCTTCTAAATGCGGCGCACAATGGAAATCGTCTTATATTCCGATATGCGGACCCTTATTAAAACAATGGGTCTAATTTACTAAGGGTCGCGCTGTGCACTTTTCTAGGACTATGCATGTTCTTATAGGCTAAAACGGCTTGCACAGGTATTTAGGAAGTGTCTGCGCTGAGATTGTGGGGCACGCGTCCCTTTTTGTGGTGCAGCTGTGCTGGCTTCCATGTAACACAAATTAGGGGGTCTGACTGATTCGGACCGAGCGCCATATTTCACTTTTAAATAGTCGCAAGCCCTATGTTTAAGATGCACCACAAAAAAGATGGTGAACTCTGGCGGATCTGAGCGGGGAAGCGACACATTCATGATTTCCTGCGACACTTTCAATGAACTCCAGTGACCTGGTTAGTGTGCCCTAATGGGACAAAGTGCGTCAAAAACATGCGCAGAACTCGCACATGAAAAACACTAGTGTGAAAGGGGCCTAAGAAAATAATTGCACTGGTGATCTGTGGACAGCTGGAGCTGAGGTGTTGAGGCCAGTCAGGTTGGGGAGATCCACAAAATAAAAAAATATTTATATCTAATATATAAAGCTGGATGTATGTGTGTATGTCTACTAAAGGAATCTGTACCGTCCTGTTTACAATCACCAAATTTTGCACAGCCGCTCTCTGTGACTCAGGGAACGAGCTGACATTTTCACCCTTTCTAAAATACACTTATACCCATCTACAGAAGCCAGTATGAAAAGTCCGAGAAATAGACAGTCAGAGAGAGACAGTCACAGACAGTCACAGTCAGAGACAGACAGAGACAGTCAGAGAAAGTGGGAGAACGTCAGAGACAGTCGGAGAAAGCCAGAGACAGTCCAAGACCAAGACAGTCAGAGACAGACAGTGTCAGAGACAGTCAGAGACAGACAGCGACAGAGTAAGAGACAGACAGTGTCAGAAACAGACAGTGTCAGAGAAAGTCAGAGACATTCAGAGAAAGTCAGAAACAGGAAAAGACAGACAGTTTCAGAGACAGAGACAGTCAGAAACAGTCAAAAAACATCAGAGAAAGTCAGAGACAGTCTGAGAAAGTCAGTGTCAGAGACAGAGACGGTTTGAGAAAGTCAGAGACAGTCAGAGACAGAGACACACTGAGAAACCCAGAGTCAGAGATAGACAGACAGAAACAGAGACAGTCAGAGACAGACACAGACAAACTAAGTCAGAGACCCTTAATGACAAAAACAGTCAGAGATAGACAGAGTCTGAGACAGTGACAGACATAGACAGAGGCAGAGGTCAGAGAGTCAGACAGAGATGGCCAGAGATGGTCACAGACAGAGACAATAGGATACAAAGATAATAGGATACAGAGACAATTGGAGACAGAGACAGATAGACACACTTGATTAAAAGACAAGTTAAAAACCTTATATATATATATATATATATATAAAAATAAAAATAATCTCAGTGGGTTTCCTCCGGGTCCTCCGGTTTGCTCCCACACTCCAAAACGTACTGGTAGGTTGATTTGGTTGATTAGATGGATTAGATTGTGAGCCCCATTGGGGACAGGGACCGATTTGGCAAGCTCTGGGCAGCGCTGTGTAATCTATGTGCACTATATAAATAAAGGAATTATTATTATTACTTACCTGCATGGACCCAACTCTACTATTAGACAGGAAGCCAAGAGAGAAGAGGAGCTGCGCAAGCAGCATGTTATAGAGCAGGATGAGCTGAGAAGATTGTACATAGTGTCCTATCTGCAAGCAGCATGTTATAGAGCAGGATGAGCTGAGAAGATTGTACACAGTGTCCTATCTGCAGGCAGCCTGTTATAGAGCAGGAGTAGCTGAGAAGATTGTACATAGTGTCCTATCTCTAGGTAGCATGTTATAGAGCAGGAGTAGCTGAGAAGATTGTACATAGTGTCCTATCTGCAGGCAGCATGTTATAGAGCAGAAGGAGCTGAGAAGATTGTAGTGTGTTACCTTTGGGAAGCTTTTTATATAGAAGGAGCAGCTGTGGGGATTGTACATAGTGTCCTATTTGCAGGCGGCATGGTATACACAGGTGAGCATTTGCCTCAGGTGGCGCTCATGGCTTATTATCTTGGAGGCTGTTACTAATGCGCCCTGGGATGTTTTTGAGTTTTTTTCCATGGTTCATGGCAAAAGCATGGTGAGACATATGTGCATTAGGCACACTGCATTTCTTTGCAGGACCTGACATGACATCATCCGGGAGGATTCAGCATATGTATTTCTATATAGAATATGCTATATCCTACAGGGTTAAGGACCGGCGATCATGTCATGGCTATTTATTGATGGATAACCATCTCCACCACACTCATGCTCATAGAGGAAATGCTGTCACCAAATAGGACCCCCTACTCGATCCCTAAGTTAAAAATGAGCGGACACACACATTAGGGCACATTTACTAAGGGTCCGTCGGGTTTTCCCAAATATTTCCGATTTGCGTTGAATTGCCCCGAGTTTTGGCGCATCGACAACGCAACAGAAATCGGGGGCGTGGCCGTCGGACAGCCCCACAGATTTGGACAAACCGCGGAATTTAAAAAAAGAATTGTGTCGCAAGGTCAGCACTTACATGCACCGGGAAGAAGCAGGTGAACTCTGGCGGACCTCGGCGCAGCAGCGACACCTGCTGGATATCGGGCGCACGGACCTTAGTGAATCCCGGCAGACCCGAATCCTCATCGGACGACGTGCCGCTGGATCGCGACTGCACCGGGTAAGTAAATGCGCCCCATTGTATAGAATTTTATCTACAAGCAGATGTCAGTAGTCCCCACCTTGCCTTATCCTGCAGCCAGTGGCAGAACTTGAAGCTTTCGGGCCCCAGGGCCAAATGGGCCCCCAATTATAATGTCTTGTTTATAGTACTAGTCTTCTCATATAAGAAAAGATACACCATATGGGCCCTCTAGGCCTCATGGGCCCGGTTGCGACCGCACCCTCTGCACACCCTCAAGTTACGTCCCTCCTGCAGCTATAGTAACCAAATGACAGAATCCATTACTGTTGTAAGTTTTATTAAATTAAGTTGTTTGGTTTTTTTTTTTCTTTTTTCTTTTTTTTTTTTTTATCTTTAAAGCACCTTAAAGGAACATAAGACCATTAATTTAAAAAAAAAAATGGATTTCTCTCCAGAAAAACATGCAGTCCTTCCTGTGACGGCAATGACTCTGAGAAATCATTGTCTGCTCGTATGATATAATGGCTAAAAACTACCCTTCTTGTCTATGGAGAAAATCAAAACCAAAAATATAGAAAGAACAAAAAAAAAAAAATAATAATAATAATAAAATAGTTTAAAACGTCACATTTACAATAACTTGTCACAGTTCAAATTTGATAATTCCACATCACGGTGACACTCATGCAGTTTCAGAGAAGACAAGGGAAACCCTTTTATCAGTGGCTTCAGTTTTCCAATATTCTAGAGGGGGGGAAAAAATTCTATTTTGTACACAATTCTATACAAATACTGGATTCCGGATTTTTCCTTCTTTTTTTTTTTACAATAGTCGTTCATCGTAAATGGAAAAAATAAATTGAGATCGCTGCTCATGCTTTTTCCAAAACTTCTCAGGGGGTCGGCACGATCCAATCGCTTGGTTTGGTCTGAACTTTTTGCCTCGTTGCTCGTTTTGGGGAGGGGAAGGAGAACTGCACAGATATGGCTGTCGATAGTCTCTAAGGGTCCGTAGTTTGTATTGTTTTTGTAAGGGGACTGACGGAAGCCCTCATGATGCAAAGTAGGAGCTCTGCATGGAGTACAGTCGGTCAATGGGGTTCCCCACTCTGGCTTGCATTGAGTTGACTTCTGAGGAAGCCAGGAAGCAGTCACTGAGACTTGTTAAAGAGGTATCACTGTCGATATCGTGGAATATGGTGTCATTACCTGGTGGAGAAACAGAGACAGTATTAACAGTATGTAAACACTATTCATATGATATATCATAGCACCGATACTTGCAATCTTGCGGCTCTTGCATCCACTTTCAACAAATAATTTATATATTTTGTGAAATGAAAAGTTTAATTCATCATGGTTTTCTAGATCTCTGCTTGCTGTCGATCTATTAGAAGCCTCAGGTTTATATCCTGTGGATAAAACTGGCCCCTGGTCATGTGATGTCACACAGGTGCATGGATCATTATATCCCTGGTCACGTGATGTCACACAGGTGCACGGCTCGTTATATCCCTGGTCATGTGATGTCACACAGGTTCCACCACTCGTTATATACCTGGTCATGGGATGTCACCCAGGGGCATGGCTCATTATATATCCCTGGTCATGTGATGTCACACAGGTGCACGGATCGTTATATCCCTGGTCATGTGATGTCACACAGGTGCACGTCTCGTTAAATACCTGATCATATGATGTCACACAACTGCATGGCTCGTTATACATCTCTGGTCATGTGATGAAACACTGATGTATGGCTCGTTATATCCCTTGTCATGTGATGTCACACCGGTTCCATCACTTGTTAAATCCCTGGTCATGTGATGTCACCCAGGGGCATGGCTCATTATATCCTTCATTACCTGATACCACACAGGTGCACAGCTCGCTAGACTAATCAGAGCTGTTTGATATAACGGACTGTGCGCCTAATTGACATCTTATGACTAGGGATATAACAAGTTATGCACCTGTGTGATATCATCTGTCCAGGGATATAAGGAGCCGTTTACCTGTGTGACATCACATGACCAGGAACTGGTGTTTATCCACAGGAAGTTAACAATAAAGTTTCCCACTATATGACAACAAGCAAAGAAATTGATAAAGAAAGTATATCGGAAAATTGTATAACTTTCCTCACACAGACGATATCAATCATCTGCTGAAACTCACAACTCCTTTAAGTCGCAATGCTAATTGGAGCAGATTTATCAAGCTGCCTAAAAGTAAGACTCTTCTTAGTCCCCCTTAAAGTATTTATGAGCACTGGTAAAATGAAAGCTGAGCTGTAATTGGTTGCCATACTTTTAGACAACTTGATAAATCTGCCCCCGGGTCTCTATCTTTTCATTGTTTTAAATATCTTCAAATGGGTATTCCAAGATTTATAAAAATGAATATTTTTTGTAATAAAAATATAAAAAACACATGGCCCCAATGGTGGATCTGGGTCTGTAAAGCTTAGGTCCTTTTAGATCAGATGTACAGACTTTGTGTTCTTTGTGCAGGGCTAAGGCCAGGGAATGGCTCTATTGTCAATGAATGTGATGTCAGCACTACCGGTCCAAAAAGATCGGAGCACAAGAGACAAAGTCGCTGGAGCATTGGCCTTCCTTTCCTACAAGTGAGTAGGTTTTTTTTCTTATTTATTTTTGAAACCTTGGGGGGGGTTTCAAATTTTCTTAAACATACCCCACTAATGTTGAGAAAATGTTTGTACATAAAATGGATGGCTCATTTAAGAGAACCAGAAACTGCAGAAAAATTAAGACTGCCATGGGCCTGGGCTATATAAATATTATAGCCCCTGGAATTTAATTCCTAAATACGGCACTAGAATCAAGCTTCTTGGGGAATGGAGGATGTGTTTATTCTGCCTGCTTTCAATCTGTGGTTTCAGGACCTTCAAAGGTCCTGAAATGGCTCTTGTATACATGTGTATTGAGAACAGGGACAGATGTATGAAGGTTTTATGAGTGAAGGTCGTATAAAATTTAGCACGTGTAATGGGTCGCCGTGGGCCGCCTAGAAGGCTTAGGCCCAAACTTCCACCCACATTATAAAGCACTACTGATTGAGGTTCACTAAAAGATTGTAAGGGGGATGTATATGGAATATAATAATACACTAGACCACTCCTTTAAGCATAAATTGCCTTGGCTGTGTGTCTGAGTGTGGTTCATGTCCCTCATAACTACATCTATAAAGTCATCAATCGTCTAAAGTGGAGGAGTCCACCTCACCACAGAGGAGATATTCTGCTGTCTCCCGGTAGCCTACGCAACGGGTATGAAGAACCGAATAAAAAAATAACCCACTATGCACAATAATCCAAGAATAACAGCGAGATTTACTCGAACCACAACAGGTCATAACAACGTCAGCCCAGATCCTGACCCTGGGCTTCAAGAAGACACCAATGGATTTCCCTATCTACAATGACCATGTAGGTGGACATCTTGCAGACAGAAGTTGAATTTAGCGCATCTCCAAACAAAAGTTGAATTTAGCGCTTTAACCCAAATGATATTTATTCTTTGTGATACAACTCTTACATGACTCTTAAATAACTCTTAAAATCCCAACCAAATATTGTAATTGTCCAAAAATACAGAATCATTTGACCTAAAATTAATAAAATGACTGAATTAGAATTGATCATTCCCATAAACATTGATATTCAAAGGGGTTATACAGAGAGGGGTCATCATAAACTTGACGATCGTCATTGTCACGCAGCTTACCATAAGGATTCATGTGGTCACCTGGCATTTGAGGAGGGGTGAGTCCTTGCTGGAAGGGGTCTGTGCTGTAGCTGTTCTGATCCATCGTGACGATCTGTTGCTGTGGGGGGGCCAGTGGGGCGTATGAGGTCATCATCCCTTCCATGCGGCTGGACATGACCTCTGACGGGTGACAAGGAGCCACATTAATGTTAATTAAGTTCTGCAAAGTTTATGTGTCTTATCAATTGTCATATTTCCTTCCCTTTAAAAAAACTAGCCACTACATAGACATAAGTGCAAATATCTTCTGAGATTAAGGGGGTTGTCAAAGATTTTAAAAATACGTTTTATTTTTTCAAGAAACAGCGCTGATTTTGTTGACAGGATGTGTCTGGTATTGCAGACATTTTCAGTCCAAAGTGCAATACCATACATGGCCAGTCAGTAGGAGTGGCACTGTTTCAGAAAAAAAAAAACATAACATCGTTTTTTTTTCTAATCTTGGACAATCCCCACAATACAAATAAAAATCAGTCTGGAAAAAGAATTAATAGATTATGAAAATTATGATGCATAGTAGGGTAAAAGATTGAAACACATTTTCAGACACACAGCTTCAAGGCAAGGTAAGTGAGAACTTTGCTAGAAATGATTAGGAACGTTGATTGTTCTCAATGGAAGTTTAGCACTACAGATCTCTTCATACGGTTCAGAATACTCGGTTTTAAGATTTAGAAGGATTTAAGCTAGAATTAAGGCTTTTACAAAGGAGTGGGATTAAGTATAAAGTTCCAATGGATAAAGTTTGGGAAACATTTTTATTTCGGATAGAGCTCAAATTATATTGATGTTATTTTTAGACAGCTTTACATGGTGGACAGATTTATGAGGCATTTACTATGGTTTTGGTTATGGCTAAGGATTTTGGCAGTATATGATTAGACGGTATTTGATGAGGATTGCTACTTAAGGTTTAAGATATTAACTTGTAAATTTTAAAGAATGTTCAAGGTTAAAGATGGTTTGAAATATTCTTTGCTTGTATGAATTAATGTAAGGCAGGATTCAAACAAAGGCTTCTCTCTATTTCCTTTGGGTTTTTGGATTTTTAGCTGTCAATCTATTCTACATTCTTACATGGATGTGATCTATCAGGGTTCATGGGGACGCAGAGTATTACAGTTGTGTTTGCTGTCACACATAGGTTTAGCTATTTGAAGGATGTGTATAAATTGTACAACAATGGGGATGTGTATTACTAAGTTATATAGATACTTAAATTACCATTTCCACACCATAATGTATTATCCTAACTCACACTAGATCATATGCCCATATACAGGATCATACACTACCTATAAACCCAAAGTCCAGCTCTTATTTTATGCCATAGTAAAAAAAAGTGGGGTTGTGAAAGACCCATGACGGTCCCTACTAAACACGATAGTTCTAGTTCTGTTTATTAGAAGATGTGGTAATACATTTAGATGCCTTTGTCCACCTACATGAATTATACATATAAGCTACATGGTAGGGTAAAGAATAAGGGATAAAAAAGCAAAAGGAGTAGTAATATATGCAAAAGTAAGAATACAATATATATATATTATATATAAATATATTTGACCATTGATTACTAATAAAATCTAAGTATGTAATTGAAAGAATAAGTCAACTCCTTATAATGATATTATAATTGCCTAATGTAATGCAGTGGATGCTCAGCATAAGGCTATAAGGCTACCTCCATGTTTTCTTCATATATGTGATTATGAATAGTTACCTTGACCGAGTCTCTGAGAATTTTGTTGCTCTTGCTGTTGCTGGTGTCTCCGTGCTAATTTCTTCATCTGATTAATAGAATGGGGGAAACAATCAGTAAGTATGATGTTAGTAGAAAGATACAAACAGCTACAAGATACAGATAGAGTTCATGAGAATGACTTACCTTTGCTCTTTGGTTCTGAAACCACACCTGGACCACTCTCACACTGAGTCCTGTTTCAGCTGCTAATGTTTCCCTGACCTATGAAATGTATATGTATTATTAGTTACCATCCTTTATATTAACAAGCAATTATCAGTTTTCTGGTCACTGCCTTGACAAGCAAACAATCAATAATAAGGACTGTACCTTTCGGCAAGGCTTCGAAGACACCTCAAAAGATGCTTTAAATGCCCTTCTCTGCTGCGTCGTGAGGATTGTCCGTGGTCGCTTGGGCCTCCTTGGGTCTTTACCATCATCGCTGCCCTTTCCCTGACTTCCATGACATTTTCCCGGCTTTATGTCACCATCTTCATCATCACTTTTCACTGTTAAAAGTAAGTAAGGTTTGACACTGGGTTATTTTACTTAAAGGTTATAGAAATAGGTTTGAGTAATTTTCTGAGACAATGTTTCAAGTGCATAAAGAAAGGTAGAAACGGAAGGTGTTGGAAGTGGAAGAGAAATGAAGGGTGTAAAGGAAAGAAAGGGACAAATGGTGAAGGAGAGAGATGGAGAAAGGTAAAGAAAAACTACAAATGGCAAAGAAGATGGATAACGAGTAAATAGAAGCCAGAGAAGGTGAAGCAAGAGAAAAAGGAGGAGAAAAAATGTACATAACATTTTACAAGGCGTAAAGTGAAGGAAATGAAAAGTGGAGGGAGATGAAAGCAAGATGAATAGATGTAGGAATGAGAAGGGAGAGGAAAAGAAAAAGGAAGTAAATAAAATACATAACAAATTCTTAAATAAGTGAAAAGCAAGAAGGTAAAGGAGAAGAAAAAATGTAAAGGTGGGAGAAGAAGGAAAAAGAGTAGATGGAGGAGAAGAAAAAGGAAAGAAGAAGAAAAAAAGAAAATGGAGGAGAAAAGATGGAGCAGGAGAGAAGAGAAGAAAAACTGAAAACTGAAGGTGTAGAAGAGAAAACAGGAATAACAGAATGAAAAAGAAGGAGGTAAAAAAATGAGGAGAAAGATGGAGAAAGAGAAAAAAGAGAAGACAAACTGAAAACTAAAGGTGTAGAAGAGAAATCAGGAATAAGAGAAGGAAAGGAGGTAAAAAAAACAGGAGGAGAAAAAGACGGAGAAAGAGAAAAAAGAGAAGACAAACTGAAAACTGAAGGTGTAGAAGAGAAAAGCAGAAAATGAGCAACTGAATGAGGAGAAGGAAAACAGAATAAGAGAATGAAAGAAAAGGAGGTAACAAATGAGGAGGAGAAAAAGAATAGGGTTAGGGAGAAGATAAAGAAGAAGAAAAAGTAGAAGAAAAAGATGAAAGTGAAGAAAAGAGAAAAAAAAAGAGGAGACAAAGATAAAATACTTTATAAATTCTTAAAGAAGTAGGAGAATAGGAGAAACACATGAAGAGAAAGAAGAGAAAGGAGGAGAAAAGTGTAAATAAAGGATAAGAAGGAAAAAGGGGTAGATAAAATGGAAAAGAAAAAAGGAAGGAATGGGAAATGGGAGCAGGAAAAAGAAGGTAAAAAGGAGGAAGAGAAAAGAGAGTAAACATGCACTTAAACAGAAGGATAAAAGCAAAGCAAATAGAAAAGGAAGAAAAGAACAAGGAAGAACAACTGAAAGAGAAGGAAAATAAAAAAAGAAGGAAAACAAGTGAAGCTTGGAAGAGAAGAGACAGAGCAGATTTTTAAAACCCTTTGCAAATTCTTGAAAATTTTGTATCTATTTTTTGTCTTTGAAACTTTTGAGTCATTTCTATGAATGAGTCCTCGGAGGATCAGCGCCTCCCGTTACTCAGCCATATATATATATCATACAGACAGGCTCCTACACTCTGGACCACCAGACATCTGTGTAAAAAACGCGGCAAAGCCATAAAATACCTTGAACAGCGACGTAATAACATGCAGTGATATAATGACTTGTGCAGCAATATTGTAATAAGCTGAGCTATAAAATAAAACGCTAGAGTCCCGAGAACCTGCGGAGATATATAATGTCCCGCTGTGAGTGAGAGGCTACAGCGATATATCATATACCGTACAGGGAGGACTGGACCGGCACAAGACACTGACAGGGACATGTGCAGTCATACACGATAGAGCTCCAAAATATAGCAAGGATTTTATTTTTTTTAGGTTTTTTTCCTTAGATCTGAAATTCCCTGACTTGTCTTCTTTTCCAAAATTTTACATCATTTGCTACTAAAAATAAACAGGATTCACAGCACACAAAGAAATATGTAGAAAACATCAGAAGCTTTCACACACATCATACTTTTACATATCAAATAACGTGACATTATGGGGCTTATTTACTAAGGGTCCGCGGGTCGCACTTTCGACTGATTTTTGACGTTTGCAGGATTTGCACCACTGGTATTTAACCAGGGATTCAACCGGATTTTGGCGCAGCTGCACTGGCTTTCGTGCGTCAGAAATGGGGGGCGTGGCCGTCGGATGATCCGACTGATTCGGACTGAGCGCGGGATTTAAGATTTAAATTGTGTCGCAAGACAATCCACTTTCATGCACCGGGAAGAAGAAGGTGAACTCTGTCGGACCTGAGCGGGGAAGTGATCCAGGATATCGGGCGCACGATCTTAGTGAATCGCGACAGAGTGCATTATCGTCTGATACTCTGTATTTCGTGAACTCCTCCAGACAGGTAAGTGAATGTGCCGCTATGTCATACATTATGGAGTGATGTTATACACTAGGGGTTGTCAAGCAGATCAATATATTAGGAATTCTGGGCTATTAGAATGGAGAGTATGGGCATAGTGTAATACTTCAACTGTCCTGCGGAGGTGCTATAGGGAAGATTTCAGATCACAGCTGATCCCTGAAGGTCTCGGGATTGGGAAAATCTCTAATAAACACATATTTGGCACTTTCATGTTTATTACTCACCAGAATCGGAATCATCTGGACTCCCGGAACTTAGAAGGTCCTTTTCTTTTTCATAGTCACTTTTACATAGAAGCTGTCCCTCCTTCAGTACAAACTCGTCTCCCTTTCTTAGCTGTCGCTCACATACGCAGCAGCAGAAGCAGCTCAGGTGGTACACACACTCCAGGGCACGCATGACAAATTCTGTTGGGGCAATCTTCTCCATGCAACCGCTGCATTTTGCTGCAAAAAGTCTGAAAGAGAAACATAAACACATATAATAGTCAATTTATGAAGATTGCTTCTACAACTTCCAAATTCTGACGTCAGATTTCTGAATGAAGACGTATACAATATACTGCAGCACAGATGACTAAACAGAACATTAAAGAGACAGGTAGGCAGATAGGAGACAGAGGCGACAGGGCTTTTTTACTATGAGAACGGTCAATCTGTGGAATAGCCTGCCTCAGGCGCTGGTCACAGTAGGGGCAGCAGAGAGCTTCAAGAAGGATCTAGATGCCTTTTTACACCTAAATAACATTGATGGTTATGTTATATAGAATTGTTTCCCCTAAATCCCTTCCTCATGCAATCCCTTCCCTTCCTCGGTTAAACTTGATGGACAAGTGTCTTTTTTCAACCATATAAACTATGATACTATGATTAGTTATAGGAAAGCTAGGGATTGGCTAATAATGTTTCAAAGGTCACAAACTTTTTATCAAACTTTCATTAAGTCCATATAGAATAAAAAATACAGATGTGACAGTGCTGCTAGTGCTATGTTTTAAGTTGGTATCTCACCCCAAGTGCTTTATTCACAGAAATACAATCTTTTTTTCTATATTTAGATCTGTGTAGAGTGTATGGGAGACATTATAGCAGCTAGTCTCCATCCAGCAGCTCTGAGACAACTGAGGATCAGAGACAGAGACCAAGAATTACCGGTAGGTGGGTTTGAAGTTTCACAAAACTTTTATAATTCCATCTATTGCTTATAATTAAGGAAAAATCAAGTCTGGAAATGCGGACTAATGATTTGCAGAAATAAAGTTCCGTTTGTGACGTTGTTGCTCAGCAAACTTATTACTCACAACATTTCAAAGAACGCAAGTTGTGTCAACAATAAGAAAAATAATATCTCATGTTCATATGTTGTTCTGCGGATGACACAGATCCACATGTGTTTCTTCTTTCCCTGTTATTTAATATCCATATATTTTTCCAGTGCTGGATTTACAGCCAGTACAAAGCCTGGTATGGAGAATCCTATCTATCTATCTATCTATCTATCTATCTATCTAATATCTATCTATCTATCTATCTCATATCTATCTATCTATCTATCTATCTCATATCTATCTATCTATCTATCTATCTATCTATCTCATATCTATCTATCTATCTCATATCTATCTATCTCATATCTATCTATCTCATGTCTATCTATCTACATCTATCTATCTACATCTATCTACATCTATCTATCTATCTATCTCCTATCATCTATCTATCTCCTATATATCGATCTATCTATCGATCTAATATCTATCTATCATCTATCTATTTATCCCATATCTATCTACATCTATCTATCTTATATCTATCTCATATCTATCTATCTATCATTTATCTCGCTATCTCATATCTATCTAATATCTATTTATCTATCTATTGTATCTAAATCATATCTATTTATCTTATATATTTTTACATCTATCTATCTATCTATCATATCTATCTATTATCTATCTATCTATCTATCTATCTATCTATCTATCTATCTCATATCTATCTATCTACATCTATCCATCCATCTATCTACCTATCTATATATACATCCACCCATCCCATCTATCCCATCTATATCTATCAATCATATTTCTATCATAAGACCTTTGACATTTATCCCCATGACTTAGATGTTGTATTATGTACATCTAATAGTCGAGGAGAAGTTGATGATTCATGGTGAGTATACACTCAGAGGACGCTGGGACACTCTCCACCATCTGTTTAATGAACGCCTAATTCTTTATCTATGCGGCTCAGATCTAGCGTTAAATGTGGTCCTTCTCTTTTCCTTAGCAGTTTCATTTCCATGTTTACTCTTTCAATATGTCTCCTTCTGCCGCTCCGCTGTCGCTCTCCAGCCCTTCATTTCCTTCTGTGTATCCACAAACATGTTTAATTGTTTTACTACAGCATTTATGATAGGGCCAGAGAATGGGACTGTGGTGCGCACATTAGATGTGCTTCAAGAAGCTTGAACTATAGGCCTCAACCTAACAGGAAGTTTTCAGAGCAAGAGGAGACTTAGGACTAGATATGGAATCAAAATAGCACCTAAAGGGAGCCGCAAATAACAGCTATTCCAGTCCCCCATTCACACGCATGCTTGGCTCAGCAGAGTGTGCATGTGCTGTGCTTTTGCCATATCTTATCTTATCATATCTTATCTGAGAACATAAAACAGGGCAAGTTATCCTTCTATTCCTCAACATCTTCTTTCGCAGGAAGGGGCAGGACAACCCCATTCACACCTAAAAGTCATCCAGCTCTGCCAATTTCAGTTCAATCCATGTGTATGGAGACCCTAACTTGTATGAGAATGGCCAGTGTGATGATGCCCGGTAGTCCACCCTAAATATACTCTATCTAAAGGATAGTATTTGTATAAATCCAGGTCAAGCTTAATCTTTGAATGCATCTTGGAGCTTAGGAAACTCAACATTTTCGATACTTTTTATAATAAATCAAGTTCCCCTATTGATAAAAGTCACACCCCTTCAATGACACAGGCACGACTCCATCCATTAGAGGTCATCAAATATAATCAAAAACTATACATTCTCCAAACTCTGGCTTAATCCAGTGATCCTAATGATAATCTAGACTATGTATGGGGTGCTGTCAGGAACTTGGAGACCTTCAGAAGTGCCCAACATCTTCCTAGACATGGGACCTCTCCATTAAACCAACAAAATGTGATGGTGTTTAAATAGTATCAAATTTACTAATGTGTAAGGGGACCATAAACATTGGCCGAAAGTTGAGAAAAACACACAAATTTTTGTTTTTAAGGGAAAACAAATATTAATGGCCCTTTATCTGGAGTCATCATATATATATAACGTGTAGGACTGCATCACTCATTCAGTGGTTGTCCCATCATCGGCCTACTTCTACACATTGGGGCACATTTACTAAGGGTCAGCAGACCGCTATTCTGACGAGTTTCCCAAATATTTCCTTTTTGCGCCAAATTGCCCCAGGTTTTCGGCGCACGCGATCGGATTGTGGCGCATCGGCTTGCATGCAGCACAAATCGGGGGACGGGCCGTGGGACAACCTGACGGATTCGGACAAACCGCTGAATTTAAAAACGAAATTGTGTCGCAAGGTCAAGCACTTACATGCACCAGGAAGAAGAAGGTGAACTCCAGCGGACCTTAGTGGGGAAGCGACACATCCAGGAAATTGGACGCACGACCTTAGTGAATCGCGGCAGACCTGAATCCTCGTCGGACAATGCACCGCAGGATTGTGACAGGACCGGGTAAGTAAATGTGCCCCATTGTGTATGGCCACCGTTGCGGTGGACCTCATTTCAAAGATTAGCTGACATCCCGAATACTAAGAAAACCAGACAATATGAGCAGCGGCATAGACAAGTGTTCCCTCCTGCAGTTCTCTGAGTCAAAAGTGGTGCTCTTAAATCATTGTATCCCCTCTTGGTTTTGGCTATGAGTAAATCACTGCAATAGTCTTCTGTAAGTCGCAACCGTTGTGTGTGATTGGTTAAAGAAGTATAGCCTAGTAAAATTCGGTAAGACAATGCTTCCCCGTATTCCGTTTTATATCATCGTCCATGCTAGGGTCTTCTTACTACATCCGTAACGATTGCCTTGTATCGTTGTATCTGCTCCTATAGCCTTCTCCTATTACAATGGCAAACTGTATATATATGTTATTTGTATGGGGTTATTAAAAGTTAGTATGCCCGACGTTAACCCCTTCAAAAACACCACGAGTTAATAATGCCTTCTATCTGATAAGCACATTCAAAAGCCGTAAAGAGAACGAGTGATATCCGTCCCTCCTCCCTGACTAATAAAATACTTCCTGTGGATTCTCCTTTATGACCGATATCTATCACAGGGCTGAGAAATTTACGAGGAACCCTCTAGTTATTGCTCCGAGCTTTCGAATTAAAACGATTTTTCATTTCCAAAAGTCTTGCGCGCTGTTGTTCCTAACAGCTCTCTCCTGCCCCCTGCTCCGCTTCGTATCGGTGCACAACGACACCCTAAAGACTTCATGTGTAATATTCTCAGAATAGGCATGAAACAGCTGCCGGAGAAGTAAAGAGCTTTAACTGCAATTAGGGTTCTGCCTAACAATTAGAACTTCCAATATTCTCCTGGATGGCCGGAACAGTTAGGACATTTTTTACATTGATTTTTTTAAAATTTTTAATGGAGACTTAAATGAAAATTATGTGCAAATTTTTTTAACATTTAATAACAAAATTTTGATATGGATTCCATCTCACCTTACAAGATAGGCCCAATGGGCTACACAAAAACTTAGAGGTTGGCTCGGGTGATGTTTAGGGTCATGGACTTAAAAATGAAACCAATATATCTTCTGCTATACTGGCTGAGATTATGATGATGTCTTATCCCTTTGAGGTCCATATCGAGACCCTAAGTATTGTCAATGATCTACGTCATAACGGTGGTAATATTTTCATAAAATAATGTGTATCAGACACTTTGACCCCGACGAGTGATTTTTACCAATCATCGTGGTTGTGTCTAATAAGTAAAGCTGAAATCAATATGAAGGAACACTCTGTAGACTATAGATCGGAAAATGATGTCTGCTGAGCAGCTTGATCGGATTAACCAATAATTTGGGTTTTATGTAGACCCTTTAGTATAGTGTCTCATGATCCTGATGATCATTATCATCACCTCCCATCATCTCCTTTTCTTATAGATATGGCTGAGATGGATGAGTATTGCTGACCTATAGGGTCATGTGCTGTCACATGGGGCACCAATAGTGGGGGGGGGGGGGAGATCAGTTATCTGCTACAAAGCAGGACCACTTACAAATGGTGTTTCTTCATACCTGATGTCAGCATTGGTGTGAGACACTGCAAGAAGAACTATTACATTTCTGCTCTTATTCACTTCACTGTGGTCAATAGCATTATCTTCTATTATCTATGATAATAACGGAAGTCTAATAGTTTCTGTTATTGTCCATTTATGTTCAGTTTTTGAAATCCAAACCAGGAGTTGAGTAGTGCCTTTCCATTATAAGTCCATTATAATCCACACCTCTTTTTAGCTTCAAAAGCTGCAACAGAAAACCTGAACGTGTGAACGGAGTCTCATGTCGCCGTCCCATGCACAAGTTTTTAGACCCAACGCAACTCCTCCTGTGATCAACACAAAGACTCCTCCTGTGATCAACCTAAAAACTCCCCCTGCAATGAACCCAAAAACTCCTCCTGTGAACAACCCAAATATTCCTCTTGCTATCAACCCAGACTCCTCCTGCAATCAGCCCAAAGACTCCTCCTGCGATCAACCCAGACTCCTCCTGCAATCAGCCCAAAGACTCCTCCTATGATCAGCCCAAAGACTCTTCCTGCAATCAGCCCAAAGACTCCTCCTGCAATCAGCCCAAAGACTCCTCCTACGATCAGCCCAAAGACTCCTCCTACGATCAGCCCAAAGACTCTTCCTGCGATCAGCCCAAAGACTCGTCCTGCAATCAGCCCAAAGACTCCTCCTGCGATCAGCCCAAACACTCCTCCTGTGATCAACCCAAAGACTCCTCCTGTGATCAACGCAAAGACTCCTCCTGCGATCAGCCCAAAGACTCCTCCTGCGATCAGCCCAAAGACTCCTCCTGCGATCA
>WNYA01004632.1:0-17939 GCA_019512145.1 Engystomops pustulosus | reverse complement strand
TGATCGCAGGAGGAGTCTTTGGGCTGATCGCAGGAGGAGTCTTTGGGCTGATCGCAGGAGGAGTCTTTGCGTTGATCACAGGAGGAGTCTTTGGGTTGATCACAGGAGGAGTGTTTGGGCTGATCGCAGGAGGAGTCTTTGGGCTGATTGCAGGACGAGTCTTTGGGCTGATCGCAGGAAGAGTCTTTGGGCTGATCGTAGGAGGAGTCTTTGGGCTGATCGTAGGAGGAGTCTTTGGGCTGATTGCAGGAGGAGTCTTTGGGCTGATTGCAGGAAGAGTCTTTGGGCTGATCATAGGAGGAGTCTTTGGGCTGATTGCAGGAGGAGTCTGGGTTGATCGCAGGAGGAGTCTTTGGGCTGATTGCAGGAGGAGTCTGGGTTGATAGCAAGAGGAATATTTGGGTTGTTCACAGGAGGAGTTTTTGGGTTCATTGCAGGGGGAGTTTTTAGGTTGATCACAGGAGGAGTCTTTGTGTTGATCACAGGAGGAGTTGCGTTGGGTCTAAAAACTTGTGCATGGGACGGCGACATGAGACTCCGTTCACACGTTCAGGTTTTCTGTTGCAGCTTTTGAAGCTAAAAAGAGGTGTGGATTATAATGGACTTATAATGGAAAGGCACTACTCAACTCCTGGTTTGGATTTCAAAAACTGAACATAAATGGACAATAACAGAAACTATTAGACTTCCGTTATTATCATAGATAATAGAAGATAATGCTATTGACCACAGTGAAGTGAATAAGAGCAGAAATGTAATAGTTCTTCTTGCAGTGTCTCACACCAATGCTGACATCAGGTATGAAGAAACACCATTTGTAAGTGGTCCTGCTTTGTAGCAGATAACTGATCTCCCCCCCCCCCCCACTATTGGTGCCCCATGTGACAGCACATGACCCTATAGGTCAGCAATACTCATCCATCTCAGCCATATCTATAAGAAAAGGAGATGATGGGAGGTGATGATAATGATCATCAGGATCATGAGACACTATACTAAAGGGTCTACATAAAACCCAAATTATTGGTTAATCCGATCAAGCTGCTCAGCAGACATCATTTTCCGATCTATAGTCTACAGAGTGTTCCTTCATATTGATTTCAGCTTTACTTATTAGACACAACCACGATGATTGGTAAAAATCACTCGTCGGGGTCAAAGTGTCTGATACACATTATTTTATGAAAATATTACCACCGTTATGACGTAGATCATTGACAATACTTAGGGTCTCGATATGGACCTCAAAGGGATAAGACATCATCATAATCTCAGCCAGTATAGCAGAAGATATATTGGTTTCATTTTTAAGTCCATGACCCTAAACATCACCCGAGCCAACCTCTAAGTTTTTGTGTAGCCCATTGGGCCTATCTTGTAAGGTGAGATGGAATCCATATCAAAATTTTGTTATTAAATGTTAAAAAAATTTGCACATAATTTTCATTTAAGTCTCCATTAAAAATTTTAAAAAAATCAATGTAAAAAATGTCCTAACTGTTCCGGCCATCCAGGAGAATATTGGAAGTTCTAATTGTTAGGCAGAACCCTAATTGCAGTTAAAGCTCTTTACTTCTCCGGCAGCTGTTTCATGCCTATTCTGAGAATATTACACATGAAGTCTTTAGGGTGTCGTTGTGCACCGATACGAAGCGGAGCAGGGGGCAGGAGAGAGCTGTTAGGAACAACAGCGCGCAAGACTTTTGGAAATGAAAAATCGTTTTAATTCGAAAGCTCGGAGCAATAACTAGAGGGTTCCTCGTAAATTTCTCAGCCCTGTGATAGATATCGGTCATAAAGGAGAATCCACAGGAAGTATTTTATTAGTCAGGGAGGAGGGACGGATATCACTCGTTCTCTTTACGGCTTTTGAATGTGCTTATCAGATAGAAGGCATTATTAACTCGTGGTGTTTTTGAAGGGGTTAACGTCGGGCATACTAACTTTTAATAACCCCATACAAATAACATATATATACAGTTTGCCATTGTAATAGGAGAAGGCTATAGGAGCAGATACAACGATACAAGGCAATCGTTACGGATGTAGTAAGAAGACCCTAGCATGGACGATGATATAAAACGGAATACGGGGAAGCATTGTCTTACCGAATTTTACTAGGCTATACTTCTTTAACCAATCACACACAACGGTTGCGACTTACAGAAGACTATTGCAGTGATTTACTCATAGCCAAAACCAAGAGGGGATACAATGATTTAAGAGCACCACTTTTGACTCAGAGAACTGCAGGAGGGAACACTTGTCTATGCCGCTGCTCATATTGTCTGGTTTTCTTAGTATTCGGGATGTCAGCTAATCTTTGAAATGAGGTCCACCGCAACGGTGGCCATACACAATGGGGCACATTTACTTACCCGGTCCTGTCACAATCCTGCGGTGCATTGTCCGACGAGGATTCAGGTCTGCCGCGATTCACTAAGGTCGTGCGTCCAATTTCCTGGATGTGTCGCTTCCCCACTAAGGTCCGCTGGAGTTCACCTTCTTCTTCCTGGTGCATGTAAGTGCTTGACCTTGCGACACAATTTCGTTTTTAAATTCAGCGGTTTGTCCGAATCCGTCAGGTTGTCCCACGGCCCGTCCCCCGATTTGTGCTGCATGCAAGCCGATGCGCCACAATCCGATCGCGTGCGCCGAAAACCTGGGGCAATTTGGCGCAAAAAGGAAATATTTGGGAAACTCGTCAGAATAGCGGTCTGCTGACCCTTAGTAAATGTGCCCCAATGTGTAGAAGTAGGCCGATGATGGGACAACCACTGAATGAGTGATGCAGTCCTACACGTTATATATATATGATGACTCCAGATAAAGGGCCATTAATATTTGTTTTCCCTTAAAAACAAAAATTTGTGTGTTTTTCTCAACTTTCGGCCAATGTTTATGGTCCCCTTACACATTAGTAAATTTGATACTATTTAAACACCATCACATTTTGTTGGTTTAATGGAGAGGTCCCATGTCTAGGAAGATGTTGGGCACTTCTGAAGGTCTCCAAGTTCCTGACAGCACCCCATACATAGTCTAGATTATCATTAGGATCACTGGATTAAGCCAGAGTTTGGAGAATGTATAGTTTTTGATTATATTTGATGACCTCTAATGGATGGAGTCGTGCCTGTGTCATTGAAGGGGTGTGACTTTTATCAATAGGGGAACTTGATTTATTATAAAAAGTATCGAAAATGTTGAGTTTCCTAAGCTCCAAGATGCATTCAAAGATTAAGCTTGACCTGGATTTATACAAATACTATCCTTTAGATAGAGTATATTTAGGGTGGACTACCGGGCATCATCACACTGGCCATTCTCATACAAGTTAGGGTCTCCATACACATGGATTGAACTGAAATTGGCAGAGCTGGATGACTTTTAGGTGTGAATGGGGTTGTCCTGCCCCTTCCTGCGAAAGAAGATGTTGAGGAATAGAAGGATAACTTGCCCTGTTTTATGTTCTCAGATAAGATATGATAAGATAAGATATGGCAAAAGCACAGCACATGCACACTCTGCTGAGCCAAGCATGCGTGTGAATGGGGGACTGGAATAGCTGTTATTTGCGGCTCCCTTTAGGTGCTATTTTGATTCCATATCTAGTCCTAAGTCTCCTCTTGCTCTGAAAACTTCCTGTTAGGTTGAGGCCTATAGTTCAAGCTTCTTGAAGCACATCTAATGTGCGCACCACAGTCCCATTCTCTGGCCCTATCATAAATGCTGTAGTAAAACAATTAAACATGTTTGTGGATACACAGAAGGAAATGAAGGGCTGGAGAGCGACAGCGGAGCGGCAGAAGGAGACATATTGAAAGAGTAAACATGGAAATGAAACTGCTAAGGAAAAGAGAAGGACCACATTTAACGCTAGATCTGAGCCGCATAGATAAAGAATTAGGCGTTCATTAAACAGATGGTGGAGAGTGTCCCAGCGTCCTCTGAGTGTATACTCACCATGAATCATCAACTTCTCCTCGACTATTAGATGTACATAATACAACATCTAAGTCATGGGGATAAATGTCAAAGGTCTTATGATAGAAATATGATTGATAGATATAGATGGGATAGATGGGATGGGTGGATGTATATATAGATAGGTAGATAGATGGATGGATAGATGTAGATAGATAGATATGAGATAGATAGATAGATAGATAGATAGATAGATAGATAGATAATAGATAGATATGATAGATAGATAGATAGATGTAAAAATATATAAGATAAATAGATATGATTTAGATACAATAGATAGATAAATAGATATTAGATAGATATGAGATAGCGAGATAAATGATAGATAGATAGATATGAGATAGATATAAGATAGATAGATGTAGATAGATATGGGATAAATAGATAGATGATAGATAGATATTAGATCGATAGATAGATCGATATATAGGAGATAGATAGATGATAGGAGATAGATAGATAGATAGATGTAGATAGATGTAGATAGATAGATGTAGATAGATAGACATGAGATAGATAGATATGAGATAGATAGATATGAGATAGATAGATAGATATGAGATAGATAGATAGATAGATAGATAGATAGATATGAGATAGATAGATAGATAGATAGATATGAGATAGATAGATAGATAGATATTAGATAGATAGATAGATAGATAGATAGATAGATAGGATTCTCCATACCAGGCTTTGTACTGGCTGTAAATCCAGCACTGGAAAAATATATGGATATTAAATAACAGGGAAAGAAGAAACACATGTGGATCTGTGTCATCCGCAGAACAACATATGAACATGAGATATTATTTTTCTTATTGTTGACACAACTTGCGTTCTTTGAAATGTTGTGAGTAATAAGTTTGCTGAGCAACAACGTCACAAACGGAACTTTATTTCTGCAAATCATTAGTCCGCATTTCCAGACTTGATTTTTCCTTAATTATAAGCAATAGATGGAATTATAAAAGTTTTGTGAAACTTCAAACCCACCTACCGGTAATTCTTGGTCTCTGTCTCTGATCCTCAGTTGTCTCAGAGCTGCTGGATGGAGACTAGCTGCTATAATGTCTCCCATACACTCTACACAGATCTAAATATAGAAAAAAAGATTGTATTTCTGTGAATAAAGCACTTGGGGTGAGATACCAACTTAAAACATAGCACTAGCAGCACTGTCACATCTGTATTTTTTATTCTATATGGACTTAATGAAAGTTTGATAAAAAGTTTGTGACCTTTGAAACATTATTAGCCAATCCCTAGCTTTCCTATAACTAATCATAGTATCATAGTTTATATGGTTGAAAAAAGACACTTGTCCATCAAGTTTAACCGAGGAAGGGAAGGGATTGCATGAGGAAGGGATTTAGGGGAAACAATTCTATATAACATAACCATCAATGTTATTTAGGTGTAAAAAGGCATCTAGATCCTTCTTGAAGCTCTCTGCTGCCCCTACTGTGACCAGCGCCTGAGGCAGGCTATTCCACAGATTGACCGTTCTCATAGTAAAAAAGCCCTGTCGCCTCTGTCTCCTATCTGCCTACCTGTCTCTTTAATGTTCTGTTTAGTCATCTGTGCTGCAGTATATTGTATACGTCTTCATTCAGAAATCTGACGTCAGAATTTGGAAGTTGTAGAAGCAATCTTCATAAATTGACTATTATATGTGTTTATGTTTCTCTTTCAGACTTTTTGCAGCAAAATGCAGCGGTTGCATGGAGAAGATTGCCCCAACAGAATTTGTCATGCGTGCCCTGGAGTGTGTGTACCACCTGAGCTGCTTCTGCTGCTGCGTATGTGAGCGACAGCTAAGAAAGGGAGACGAGTTTGTACTGAAGGAGGGACAGCTTCTATGTAAAAGTGACTATGAAAAAGAAAAGGACCTTCTAAGTTCCGGGAGTCCAGATGATTCCGATTCTGGTGAGTAATAAACATGAAAGTGCCAAATATGTGTTTATTAGAGATTTTCCCAATCCCGAGACCTTCAGGGATCAGCTGTGATCTGAAATCTTCCCTATAGCACCTCCGCAGGACAGTTGAAGTATTACACTATGCCCATACTCTCCATTCTAATAGCCCAGAATTCCTAATATATTGATCTGCTTGACAACCCCTAGTGTATAACATCACTCCATAATGTATGACATAGCGGCACATTCACTTACCTGTCTGGAGGAGTTCACGAAATACAGAGTATCAGACGATAATGCACTCTGTCGCGATTCACTAAGATCGTGCGCCCGATATCCTGGATCACTTCCCCGCTCAGGTCCGACAGAGTTCACCTTCTTCTTCCCGGTGCATGAAAGTGGATTGTCTTGCGACACAATTTAAATCTTAAATCCCGCGCTCAGTCCGAATCAGTCGGATCATCCGACGGCCACGCCCCCCATTTCTGACGCACGAAAGCCAGTGCAGCTGCGCCAAAATCCGGTTGAATCCCTGGTTAAATACCAGTGGTGCAAATCCTGCAAACGTCAAAAATCAGTCGAAAGTGCGACCCGCGGACCCTTAGTAAATAAGCCCCATAATGTCACGTTATTTGATATGTAAAAGTATGATGTGTGTGAAAGCTTCTGATGTTTTCTACATATTTCTTTGTGTGCTGTGAATCCTGTTTATTTTTAGTAGCAAATGATGTAAAATTTTGGAAAAGAAGACAAGTCAGGGAATTTCAGATCTAAGGAAAAAAACCTAAAAAAAATAAAATCCTTGCTATATTTTGGAGCTCTATCGTGTATGACTGCACATGTCCCTGTCAGTGTCTTGTGCCGGTCCAGTCCTCCCTGTACGGTATATGATATATCGCTGTAGCCTCTCACTCACAGCGGGACATTATATATCTCCGCAGGTTCTCGGGACTCTAGCGTTTTATTTTATAGCTCAGCTTATTACAATATTGCTGCACAAGTCATTATATCACTGCATGTTATTACGTCGCTGTTCAAGGTATTTTATGGCTTTGCCGCGTTTTTTACACAGATGTCTGGTGGTCCAGAGTGTAGGAGCCTGTCTGTATGATATATATATATGGCTGAGTAACGGGAGGCGCTGATCCTCCGAGGACTCATTCATAGAAATGACTCAAAAGTTTCAAAGACAAAAAATAGATACAAAATTTTCAAGAATTTGCAAAGGGTTTTAAAAATCTGCTCTGTCTCTTCTCTTCCAAGCTTCACTTGTTTTCCTTCTTTTTTTATTTTCCTTCTCTTTCAGTTGTTCTTCCTTGTTCTTTTCTTCCTTTTCTATTTGCTTTGCTTTTATCCTTCTGTTTAAGTGCATGTTTACTCTCTTTTCTCTTCCTCCTTTTTACCTTCTTTTTCCTGCTCCCATTTCCCATTCCTTCCTTTTTTCTTTTCCATTTTATCTACCCCTTTTTCCTTCTTATCCTTTATTTACACTTTTCTCCTCCTTTCTCTTCTTTCTCTTCATGTGTTTCTCCTATTCTCCTACTTCTTTAAGAATTTATAAAGTATTTTATCTTTGTCTCCTCTTTTTTTTTCTCTTTTCTTCACTTTCATCTTTTTCTTCTACTTTTTCTTCTTCTTTATCTTCTCCCTAACCCTATTCTTTTTCTCCTCCTCATTTGTTACCTCCTTTTCTTTCATTCTCTTATTCTGTTTTCCTTCTCCTCATTCAGTTGCTCATTTTCTGCTTTTCTCTTCTACACCTTCAGTTTTCAGTTTGTCTTCTCTTTTTTCTCTTTCTCCGTCTTTTTCTCCTCCTGTTTTTTTTACCTCCTTTCCTTCTCTTATTCCTGATTTCTCTTCTACACCTTTAGTTTTCAGTTTGTCTTCTCTTTTTTCTCTTTCTCCATCTTTCTCCTCATTTTTTTACCTCCTTCTTTTTCATTCTGTTATTCCTGTTTTCTCTTCTACACCTTCAGTTTTCAGTTTTTCTTCTCTTCTCTCCTGCTCCATCTTTTCTCCTCCATTTTCTTTTTTTCTTCTTCTTTCCTTTTTCTTCTCCTCCATCTACTCTTTTTCCTTCTTCTCCCACCTTTACATTTTTTCTTCTCCTTTACCTTCTTGCTTTTCACTTATTTAAGAATTTGTTATGTATTTTATTTACTTCCTTTTTCTTTTCCTCTCCCTTCTCATTCCTACATCTATTCATCTTGCTTTCATCTCCCTCCACTTTTCATTTCCTTCACTTTACGCCTTGTAAAATGTTATGTACATTTTTTCTCCTCCTTTTTCTCTTGCTTCACCTTCTCTGGCTTCTATTTACTCGTTATCCATCTTCTTTGCCATTTGTAGTTTTTCTTTACCTTTCTCCATCTCTCTCCTTCACCATTTGTCCCTTTCTTTCCTTTACACCCTTCATTTCTCTTCCACTTCCAACACCTTCCGTTTCTACCTTTCTTTATGCACTTGAAACATTGTCTCAGAAAATTACTCAAACCTATTTCTATAACCTTTAAGTAAAATAACCCAGTGTCAAACCTTACTTACTTTTAACAGTGAAAAGTGATGATGAAGATGGTGACATAAAGCCGGGAAAATGTCATGGAAGTCAGGGAAAGGGCAGCGATGATGGTAAAGACCCAAGGAGGCCCAAGCGACCACGGACAATCCTCACGACGCAGCAGAGAAGGGCATTTAAAGCATCTTTTGAGGTGTCTTCGAAGCCTTGCCGAAAGGTACAGTCCTTATTATTGATTGTTTGCTTGTCAAGGCAGTGACCAGAAAACTGATAATTGCTTGTTAATATAAAGGATGGTAACTAATAATACATATACATTTCATAGGTCAGGGAAACATTAGCAGCTGAAACAGGACTCAGTGTGAGAGTGGTCCAGGTGTGGTTTCAGAACCAAAGAGCAAAGGTAAGTCATTCTCATGAACTCTATCTGTATCTTGTAGCTGTTTGTATCTTTCTACTAACATCATACTTACTGATTGTTTCCCCCATTCTATTAATCAGATGAAGAAATTAGCACGGAGACACCAGCAACAGCAAGAGCAACAAAATTCTCAGAGACTCGGTCAAGGTAACTATTCATAATCACATATATGAAGAAAACATGGAGGTAGCCTTATAGCCTTATGCTGAGCATCCACTGCATTACATTAGGCAATTATAATATCATTATAAGGAGTTGACTTATTCTTTCAATTACATACTTAGATTTTATTAGTAATCAATGGTCAAATATATTTATATATAATATATATATATTGTATTCTTACTTTTGCATATATTACTACTCCTTTTGCTTTTTTATCCCTTATTCTTTACCCTACCATGTAGCTTATATGTATAATTCATGTAGGTGGACAAAGGCATCTAAATGTATTACCACATCTTCTAATAAACAGAACTAGAACTATCGTGTTTAGTAGGGACCGTCATGGGTCTTTCACAACCCCACTTTTTTTTACTATGGCATAAAATAAGAGCTGGACTTTGGGTTTATAGGTAGTGTATGATCCTGTATATGGGCATATGATCTAGTGTGAGTTAGGATAATACATTATGGTGTGGAAATGGTAATTTAAGTATCTATATAACTTAGTAATACACATCCCCATTGTTGTACAATTTATACACATCCTTCAAATAGCTAAACCTATGTGTGACAGCAAACACAACTGTAATACTCTGCGTCCCCATGAACCCTGATAGATCACATCCATGTAAGAATGTAGAATAGATTGACAGCTAAAAATCCAAAAACCCAAAGGAAATAGAGAGAAGCCTTTGTTTGAATCCTGCCTTACATTAATTCATACAAGCAAAGAATATTTCAAACCATCTTTAACCTTGAACATTCTTTAAAATTTACAAGTTAATATCTTAAACCTTAAGTAGCAATCCTCATCAAATACCGTCTAATCATATACTGCCAAAATCCTTAGCCATAACCAAAACCATAGTAAATGCCTCATAAATCTGTCCACCATGTAAAGCTGTCTAAAAATAACATCAATATAATTTGAGCTCTATCCGAAATAAAAATGTTTCCCAAACTTTATCCATTGGAACTTTATACTTAATCCCACTCCTTTGTAAAAGCCTTAATTCTAGCTTAAATCCTTCTAAATCTTAAAACCGAGTATTCTGAACCGTATGAAGAGATCTGTAGTGCTAAACTTCCATTGAGAACAATCAACGTTCCTAATCATTTCTAGCAAAGTTCTCACTTACCTTGCCTTGAAGCTGTGTGTCTGAAAATGTGTTTCAATCTTTTACCCTACTATGCATCATAATTTTCATAATCTATTAATTCTTTTTCCAGACTGATTTTTATTTGTATTGTGGGGATTGTCCAAGATTAGAAAAAAAAACGATGTTATGTTTTTTTTTTTCTGAAACAGTGCCACTCCTACTGACTGGCCATGTATGGTATTGCACTTTGGACTGAAAATGTCTGCAATACCAGACACATCCTGTCAACAAAATCAGCGCTGTTTCTTGAAAAAATAAAACGTATTTTTAAAATCTTTGACAACCCCCTTAATCTCAGAAGATATTTGCACTTATGTCTATGTAGTGGCTAGTTTTTTTAAAGGGAAGGAAATATGACAATTGATAAGACACATAAACTTTGCAGAACTTAATTAACATTAATGTGGCTCCTTGTCACCCGTCAGAGGTCATGTCCAGCCGCATGGAAGGGATGATGACCTCATACGCCCCACTGGCCCCCCCACAGCAACAGATCGTCACGATGGATCAGAACAGCTACAGCACAGACCCCTTCCAGCAAGGACTCACCCCTCCTCAAATGCCAGGTGACCACATGAATCCTTATGGTAAGCTGCGTGACAATGACGATCGTCAAGTTTATGATGACCCCTCTCTGTATAACCCCTTTGAATATCAATGTTTATGGGAATGATCAATTCTAATTCAGTCATTTTATTAATTTTAGGTCAAATGATTCTGTATTTTTGGACAATTACAATATTTGGTTGGGATTTTAAGAGTTATTTAAGAGTCATGTAAGAGTTGTATCACAAAGAATAAATATCATTTGGGTTAAAGCGCTAAATTCAACTTTTGTTTGGAGATGCGCTAAATTCAACTTCTGTCTGCAAGATGTCCACCTACATGGTCATTGTAGATAGGGAAATCCATTGGTGTCTTCTTGAAGCCCAGGGTCAGGATCTGGGCTGACGTTGTTATGACCTGTTGTGGTTCGAGTAAATCTCGCTGTTATTCTTGGATTATTGTGCATAGTGGGTTATTTTTTTATTCGGTTCTTCATACCCGTTGCGTAGGCTACCGGGAGACAGCAGAATATCTCCTCTGTGGTGAGGTGGACTCCTCCACTTTAGACGATTGATGACTTTATAGATGTAGTTATGAGGGACATGAACCACACTCAGACACACAGCCAAGGCAATTTATGCTTAAAGGAGTGGTCTAGTGTATTATTATATTCCATATACATCCCCCTTACAATCTTTTAGTGAACCTCAATCAGTAGTGCTTTATAATGTGGGTGGAAGTTTGGGCCTAAGCCTTCTAGGCGGCCCACGGCGACCCATTACACGTGCTAAATTTTATACGACCTTCACTCATAAAACCTTCATACATCTGTCCCTGTTCTCAATACACATGTATACAAGAGCCATTTCAGGACCTTTGAAGGTCCTGAAACCACAGATTGAAAGCAGGCAGAATAAACACATCCTCCATTCCCCAAGAAGCTTGATTCTAGTGCCGTATTTAGGAATTAAATTCCAGGGGCTATAATATTTATATAGCCCAGGCCCATGGCAGTCTTAATTTTTCTGCAGTTTCTGGTTCTCTTAAATGAGCCATCCATTTTATGTACAAACATTTTCTCAACATTAGTGGGGTATGTTTAAGAAAATTTGAAACCCCCCCCAAGGTTTCAAAAATAAATAAGAAAAAAAACCTACTCACTTGTAGGAAAGGAAGGCCAATGCTCCAGCGACTTTGTCTCTTGTGCTCCGATCTTTTTGGACCGGTAGTGCTGACATCACATTCATTGACAATAGAGCCATTCCCTGGCCTTAGCCCTGCACAAAGAACACAAAGTCTGTACATCTGATCTAAAAGGACCTAAGCTTTACAGACCCAGATCCACCATTGGGGCCATGTGTTTTTTATATTTTTATTACAAAAAATATTCATTTTTATAAATCTTGGAATACCCATTTGAAGATATTTAAAACAATGAAAAGATAGAGACCCGGGGGCAGATTTATCAAGTTGTCTAAAAGTATGGCAACCAATTACAGCTCAGCTTTCATTTTACCAGTGCTCATAAATACTTTAAGGGGGACTAAGAAGAGTCTTACTTTTAGGCAGCTTGATAAATCTGCTCCAATTAGCATTGCGACTTAAAGGAGTTGTGAGTTTCAGCAGATGATTGATATCGTCTGTGTGAGGAAAGTTATACAATTTTCCGATATACTTTCTTTATCAATTTCTTTGCTTGTTGTCATATAGTGGGAAACTTTATTGTTAACTTCCTGTGGATAAACACCAGTTCCTGGTCATGTGATGTCACACAGGTAAACGGCTCCTTATATCCCTGGACAGATGATATCACACAGGTGCATAACTTGTTATATCCCTAGTCATAAGATGTCAATTAGGCGCACAGTCCGTTATATCAAACAGCTCTGATTAGTCTAGCGAGCTGTGCACCTGTGTGGTATCAGGTAATGAAGGATATAATGAGCCATGCCCCTGGGTGACATCACATGACCAGGGATTTAACAAGTGATGGAACCGGTGTGACATCACATGACAAGGGATATAACGAGCCATACATCAGTGTTTCATCACATGACCAGAGATGTATAACGAGCCATGCAGTTGTGTGACATCATATGATCAGGTATTTAACGAGACGTGCACCTGTGTGACATCACATGACCAGGGATATAACGATCCGTGCACCTGTGTGACATCACATGACCAGGGATATATAATGAGCCATGCCCCTGGGTGACATCCCATGACCAGGTATATAACGAGTGGTGGAACCTGTGTGACATCACATGACCAGGGATATAACGAGCCGTGCACCTGTGTGACATCACGTGACCAGGGATATAATGATCCATGCACCTGTGTGACATCACATGACCAGGGGCCAGTTTTATCCACAGGATATAAACCTGAGGCTTCTAATAGATCGACAGCAAGCAGAGATCTAGAAAACCATGATGAATTAAACTTTTCATTTCACAAAATATATAAATTATTTGTTGAAAGTGGATGCAAGAGCCGCAAGATTGCAAGTATCGGTGCTATGATATATCATATGAATAGTGTTTACATACTGTTAATACTGTCTCTGTTTCTCCACCAGGTAATGACACCATATTCCACGATATCGACAGTGATACCTCTTTAACAAGTCTCAGTGACTGCTTCCTGGCTTCCTCAGAAGTCAACTCAATGCAAGCCAGAGTGGGGAACCCCATTGACCGACTGTACTCCATGCAGAGCTCCTACTTTGCATCATGAGGGCTTCCGTCAGTCCCCTTACAAAAACAATACAAACTACGGACCCTTAGAGACTATCGACAGCCATATCTGTGCAGTTCTCCTTCCCCTCCCCAAAACGAGCAACGAGGCAAAAAGTTCAGACCAAACCAAGCGATTGGATCGTGCCGACCCCCTGAGAAGTTTTGGAAAAAGCATGAGCAGCGATCTCAATTTATTTTTTCCATTTACGATGAACGACTATTGTAAAAAAAAAAAGAAGGAAAAATCCGGAATCCAGTATTTGTATAGAATTGTGTACAAAATAGAATTTTTTCCCCCCCTCTAGAATATTGGAAAACTGAAGCCACTGATAAAAGGGTTTCCCTTGTCTTCTCTGAAACTGCATGAGTGTCACCGTGATGTGGAATTATCAAATTTGAACTGTGACAAGTTATTGTAAATGTGACGTTTTAAACTATTTTATTATTATTATTATTTTTTTTTTTTTGTTCTTTCTATATTTTTGGTTTTGATTTTCTCCATAGACAAGAAGGGTAGTTTTTAGCCATTATATCATACGAGCAGACAATGATTTCTCAGAGTCATTGCCGTCACAGGAAGGACTGCATGTTTTTCTGGAGAGAAATCCATTTTTTTTTTTAAATTAATGGTCTTATGTTCCTTTAAGGTGCTTTAAAGATAAAAAAAAAAAAAAGAAAAAAGAAAAAAAAAAACCAAACAACTTAATTTAATAAAACTTACAACAGTAATGGATTCTGTCATTTGGTTACTATAGCTGCAGGAGGGACGTAACTTGAGGGTGTGCAGAGGGTGCGGTCGCAACCGGGCCCATGAGGCCTAGAGGGCCCATATGGTGTATCTTTTCTTATATGAGAAGACTAGTACTATAAACAAGACATTATAATTGGGGGCCCATTTGGCCCTGGGGCCCGAAAGCTTCAAGTTCTGCCACTGGCTGCAGGATAAGGCAAGGTGGGGACTACTGACATCTGCTTGTAGATAAAATTCTATACAATGGGGCGCATTTACTTACCCGGTGCAGTCGCGATCCAGCGGCACGTCGTCCGATGAGGATTCGGGTCTGCCGGGATTCACTAAGGTCCGTGCGCCCGATATCCAGCAGGTGTCGCTGCTGCGCCGAGGTCCGCCAGAGTTCACCTGCTTCTTCCCGGTGCATGTAAGTGCTGACCTTGCGACACAATTCTTTTTTTAAATTCCGCGGTTTGTCCAAATCTGTGGGGCTGTCCGACGGCCACGCCCCCGATTTCTGTTGCGTTGTCGATGCGCCAAAACTCGGGGCAATTCAACGCAAATCGGAAATATTTGGGAAAACCCGACGGACCCTTAGTAAATGTGCCCTAATGTGTGTGTCCGCTCATTTTTAACTTAGGGATCGAGTAGGGGGTCCTATTTGGTGACAGCATTTCCTCTATGAGCATGAGTGTGGTGGAGATGGTTATCCATCAATAAATAGCCATGACATGATCGCCGGTCCTTAACCCTGTAGGATATAGCATATTCTATATAGAAATACATATGCTGAATCCTCCCGGATGATGTCATGTCAGGTCCTGCAAAGAAATGCAGTGTGCCTAATGCACATATGTCTCACCATGCTTTTGCCATGAACCATGGAAAAAAACTCAAAAACATCCCAGGGCGCATTAGTAACAGCCTCCAAGATAATAAGCCATGAGCGCCACCTGAGGCAAATGCTCACCTGTGTATACCATGCCGCCTGCAAATAGGACACTATGTACAATCCCCACAGCTGCTCCTTCTATATAAAAAGCTTCCCAAAGGTAACACACTACAATCTTCTCAGCTCCTTCTGCTCTATAACATGCTGCCTGCAGATAGGACACTATGTACAATCTTCTCAGCTACTCCTGCTCTATAACATGCTACCTAGAGATAGGACACTATGTACAATCTTCTCAGCTACTCCTGCTCTATAACAGGCTGCCTGCAGATAGGACACTGTGTACAATCTTCTCAGCTCATCCTGCTCTATAACATGCTGCTTGCAGATAGGACACTATGTACAATCTTCTCAGCTCATCCTGCTCTATAACATGCTGCTTGCGCAGCTCCTCTTCTCTCTTGGCTTCCTGTCTAATAGTAGAGTTGGGTCCATGCAGGTAAGTAATAATAATAATTCCTTTATTTATATAGTGCACATAGATTACACAGCGCTGCCCAGAGCTTGCCAAATCGGTCCCTGTCCCCAATGGGGCTCACAATCTAATCCATCTAATCAACCAAATCAACCTACCAGTACGTTTTGGAGTGTGGGAGCAAACCGGAGGACCCGGAGGAAACCCACTGAGATTATTTTTATTTTTATATATATATATATATATATATAAGGTTTTTAACTTGTCTTTTAATCAAGTGTGTCTATCTGTCTCTGTCTCCAATTGTCTCTGTATCCTATTATCTTTGTATCCTATTGTCTCTGTCTGTGACCATCTCTGGCCATCTCTGTCTGACTCTCTGACCTCTGCCTCTGTCTATGTCTGTCACTGTCTCAGACTCTGTCTATCTCTGACTGTTTTTGTCATTAAGGGTCTCTGACTTAGTTTGTCTGTGTCTGTCTCTGACTGTCTCTGTTTCTGTCTGTCTATCTCTGACTCTGGGTTTCTCAGTGTGTCTCTGTCTCTGACTGTCTCTGACTTTCTCAAACCGTCTCTGTCTCTGACACTGACTTTCTCAGACTGTCTCTGACTTTCTCTGATGTTTTTTGACTGTTTCTGACTGTCTCTGTCTCTGAAACTGTCTGTCTTTTCCTGTTTCTGACTTTCTCTGAATGTCTCTGACTTTCTCTGACACTGTCTGTTTCTGACACTGTCTGTCTCTTACTCTGTCGCTGTCTGTCTCTGACTGTCTCTGACACTGTCTGTCTCTGACTGTCTTGGTCTTGGACTGTCTCTGGCTTTCTCCGACTGTCTCTGACGTTCTCCCACTTTCTCTGACTGTCTCTGTCTGTCTCTGACTGTGACTGTCTGTGACTGTCTCTCTCTGACTGTCTATTTCTCGGACTTTTCATACTGGCTTCTGTAGATGGGTATAAGTGTATTTTAGAAAGGGTGAAAATGTCAGCTCGTTCCCTGAGTCACAGAGAGCGGCTGTGCAAAATTTGGTGATTGTAAACAGGACGGTACAGATTCCTTTAGTAGACATACACACATACATCCAGCTTTATATATTAGATATAAATATTTTTTTATTTTGTGGATCTCCCCAACCTGACTGGCCTCAACACCTCAGCTCCAGCTGTCCACAGATCACCAGTGCAATTATTTTCTTAGGCCCCTTTCACACTAGTGTTTTTCATGTGCGAGTTCTGCGCATGTTTTTGACGCACTTTGTCCCATTAGGGCACACTAACCAGGTCACTGGAGTTCATTGAAAGTGTCGCAGGAAATCATGAATGTGTCGCTTCCCCGCTCAGATCCGCCAGAGTTCACCATCTTTTTTGTGGTGCATCTTAAACATAGGGCTTGCGACTATTTAAAAGTGAAATATGGCGCTCGGTCCGAATCAGTCAGACCCCCTAATTTGTGTTACATGGAAGCCAGCACAGCTGCACCACAAAAAGGGACGCGTGCCCCACAATCTCAGCGCAGACACTTCCTAAATACCTGTGCAAGCCGTTTTAGCCTATAAGAACATGCATAGTCCTAGAAAAGTGCACAGCGCGACCCTTAGTAAATTAGACCCATTGTTTTAATAAGGGTCCGCATATCGGAATATAAGACGATTTCCATTGTGCGCCGCATTTAGAAGGACTTTTTGTCTCACACGATCGGATTTTGGCGCACCAGTGCCGGCTTTAACGCGACACAAATCGGGGGCAGGCCGTCGGACCATCCGACGGATTTTGACAACAAGCGGGATCTAACATTCAAAATTGTTTCGCAAGCCAAGCTCTTACATGCACCGGGAAGAAGATGAACTCCGGCGGACCTGAGCGGGGAAGCGACACATGCAGGAAATTGGAGGCATGATCTTAATGAATCGCGGCAGCTCCAAATCCTCGTCGGACAACGCACCTCGGGGATCACAAAGGGACGGGTAAGTAAATGTGCCCCCATGGGTTTTGTCAGACTAAGACATGTTTTTCATTCTCACGTCTTAGAAAATCTCAGCATGCTCTACTTTTGCAAGTCATGGGCACGAAAAACGCCCCATCCAAGTCTATGGAGTAGTGATGGGGAGTGAGTTGGATCATTAGGCCGCGGTCACACGCGACGCTAGCCGACAGAGGGAGGTCCTCGGCCCGAACACACATGCGTTTCCAGGGAAACGCATGCGATTGATAAGCCGATCGCATGCGTTTCCCTGTTAGCGCATGTGCGTTCAGGCCGAGGACCGCCCCCTGTGCGCTAGCATCGCGTTATGAACGGACGCCTAGCAGATCGTGTGACCACGGCCTAAGCCATGTGAGGGGGCTATATACAGGAGAGGACACAAGCCATGTGAGGGGTTATATACAGGAG
>WNYA01004631.1:0-17942 GCA_019512145.1 Engystomops pustulosus | reverse complement strand
CCCTATGTACAAGAATATAACTACTATAATACTACCCCCTATGTACAGGAATATAACTACTATAATACTGCCCCCTATGTACAAGAATATAACTAGCTGTCAACAAGGAGATGCCAGGGGAAGCAGAGTATGTTGGGGGTGAGCGGGCACGCGGCCCCCGGCCGGGCGATTGCTGAGATGTTGGCAGGGAGTGTGGCATCGCTGTGATCGTGGGTAAACTGGAGCTGATTCTGCCATCTACCATCAACTAAATCATTTGTATGCGGCGGAGTAAAGCTGCGATTCAGCACCTTCGGGACAAGACGCCGCGATACATTTGGGGTCTGAGAGACATTGGGACGTTCGTTACTTATTTTGGGCAGCAGGTGTGCATTAACCCCTTTGGCACCCGCAGGTATATAGGCCTGTTCACCTCTGTGACAGGGATCATTATACTCTCAGATAGTTCTGGCCCTGTGAATGGTTTGAGGGTCAGAGGCACAGTGTGAGCAGCTATGGGCAGATATGCAGCAGCATCAAGGTCAGCCAGAACCATCAATGGATCGGATATAGAGCCAAGTCAGGGACCGGACCGGGTCACAAAAAAAACTTCCAGCCAGTACTACTATATAGAAGCCCCTACAGTTATATAAAAGATTGGAAGGGGAAAATCTGGATTGGGTGCACTGGCCTTAAATCCTAGGTATGATGGACCCAGGAGTGCAGAGTGAGGAGGGGACACGCAGTCCGATAGTCTTGGAGGAACCAGAGGAAGAAGACTATGTAAACACATTGGAAGGTTGTCTCCACACCGCTGTGCTCCGGTTCTCTGCAGCCAATGCACTTGGGGGGTAGTCCCACTGCTGTGCTCTGTGTTCTCTGCAGCCAATGCATTGGGGGGTTAGTCTCCCACTACTGTGCTGTGTCCTCTGACGTACAGTGCACTTGGGGGGGGTTGTCATCCCACTGCTGTAATCTGTGGTCTCTACAGCCAATGCGCTTGGGACGGTTTCTCCCACATGTCATTAATCTGTGTTTCTCTACAGCCAATGCACTTGGGGGGGTTGACCTCCCAACTTGTACTCGTGTTATCTAAAGCCAATGATTCGGGCTGTGTCATCCACTGCTGTAATATGTGTTCTCTACAGCAAGGCACTTCGGGGGTGTTCTCACTGCTGTGCTCTGTGTTCTCGCCAAGCCAATGCACTTGGGCTGTGTCCTCCCACTGCTGTACTTTGTGTTCTTACAGGGCAAATGCACTTTAGGGGGTGTCCTCTCACTGCGTAAATCTGTGGGTTCTATACAGCCAATGCATTAGGGGGGGCTTTCCCCTCCTCTCTTTCTTTCCCTCGGGGGGGGGCGGGTGTCTCTCACTGCTGTGCTCTGTGTTCTATGACAGCCAACGCACTTCGAGGCTGTGTCTCCACGCTTGTACTCTGTGTTCTATACAGCCAATGCATTAGGGGTGTCTCTCACTGGGCTGTATCGTGTTCTTCAGCCATGCGCTTGGACTGTGTCCTCCCACTATGAGCTCTGTGTTCTTACGGCCACTGACACTTGAGGTGGTCTCCCCTGCTGTGCTCGTGTTCTCGCAGCCATGACACTTGGGGGGTGGGTCCTCCCACTGCTGTGTCTGTGTGATTGTGTCTCCAGAGCACTCCTCTACGTGTCAAACTTATAAAAGTACACATTAGATACAGAGTAATAGTATCTAATATTCTATACTATGGAGGAGCTTCATTGCAGCCCACATAGAGAGAATTAGTCAGACTGTACAATCCACCCCCCTAATAGGTAATTCTAGACACCTTAGATTGGATGAGATTATAACATGGATAACCGTCCAAACAAAGGACGCAAAGCACCGGTCAGTCCTGAGCCGCTCAGCAGCATTGAACCTCCTCATTATAGAAGAAATAGGGGAACGACTCCCACAAAAGAAATTCTCTTCATAGAACTTACATAAAGGAAAGAAATTCTTCTTGGAGAGTCCTGCGAGTATCGTATGTCGTCAATGAGGCGTCAGTCATTCCAAGGCTTTGGTTTCCGTCATATCACAGCTCCGATCGTGTGCGGGGAGTGACAAGGAGCAGAATCCGAGCGGCTGACATGATGATACTCTGGGGCTTTTAGATTCTCACATTCACTTCTCCATCTGACTCAACAAATATGTGCAGATCTTTCCTGAAAGATAAGAGGCAAAGCCTCAGAATCCACACTTTGTGCCACACGATATCATTGATAAACACCAGGATTCGTCACTAGAACAAAAACTGCGCTGTCCAGCAGGGGAATGAAAGTGTCCTTCCTAGTGTCGGATTTTTGTATACATCAGTGGTGGAAAATCATAATGAAACACGGATTCATCCATAGAAACATCAAGGTTCAATCCATACAGGAGCCAAGTTGGGTAATGGGGTGGACAAAAATTCAGATAATGACCATTCAGTAGGTCATAAACACTTCGCCTGCCCCATTGTGATCTTCCCATTTTAATGCTTTTTAAATAAAGCCATAGTTATAGAACTTTTAACAGTTGGGCTTTACTGATGGAAAATCCAGATATGTCCCTAGGTCTAGATCGGGTTTTCTCATCGTGGAATGATATAAATACTGCCCCTATGTACCAGATATAACTACTATATACTGCCCCTATGTATAAGAAATAACTAATATAATACTGCCCCTATGATAGACATATAACTACTATAATACATGACCCCTATGTACAAGAATATAATACTATATACTGCCCCTTGTATAAGAAGAATATAACTAATATAATATCTGCCAATATGTACAAGAATATAATACTATAATACTGCCCCCGATGTAACAGGAATTAACTACTTAATAATGCCCCTATGTACAAGAATATAACCACTATAATACTGCCCTATGTACACGAATATAACTACTATAATAATATGCCTCTATTGTACAAGAATTAACTACTATATACTGCCTCCGTGGAACAGGGATATACCTAATATAATAGGACCCCTATGTACAGGAATATAACTACATATACTGCCCCCTATGCACAGGAATATAACAACTATATAACTGCCCCACTATGTACAAGAATATAACTACTATAATACTGCCTCTTGTAAGGGAGATAACTACTATAAGACTGGCCCCCTATTGTACAAGAATATAACTACTATAATACTGCCCCTATGGTCAGGAATATAATATATCTACTACCCCCTATGTACAGGAATGAACACTACTACTGCCCCCTATGTACAGGATATTAACTACTATAATACGCCCCCATGTACAAGAATATAACTACTATATAAGCCCCTATGTCACAAGATATAACTACTATAATACTGCCCCTAGTACAGGAATATAACTACTATAATATGCCCCCATGTACAGGAATAAACTACTATTAATACGCCCTCTGTACAGGAATATAACACTTATACTGCCCCCTATGTACAAGGAATATAACTACTATAAGACTGCCCACTATGTACAAGAAATATAACCTATATAATTATGCCCCCTATGTACAGGATATAACTGCTATAATATGCCCCCTATGTACAAGATTAATTACTATAATACTTCCCCCTATGTACAGGAATATAACTGCTAAATACTGCCCCCTATGTACAAGGAATATAAATAATATATACTGGCCCCTGATGTACAAGAATATAACTGACTATCATAATGACCCCTATGTATAAGAATATACTACTCTTAATTACTGCCCCTATCTTGTATAAGAATAAACACTATATACTGCCCCATCTGTACAAGAATATAATACTATAATAATGCCCCCTCTGTACAAGAATATAACTACTAAATACTACCCCTATGTACAAGGAATATAATTACTATATATGACTCTATGTTTAACGAATATAACTACTTAATACTGCCCCCTATGTACAAGAATATAACTACTATAAGACTGCCCTCTATGGTTACATGATATAAACTTATAATACTGCCCCCTATGTACAGGAATATAACTACTATAATACTGCCCCCTACTATGTACAGGGGGGTGGGGGGGGGAAATATATAACTCCTATAATAATGCCCCTTGCACAGGACTATAACAACTATAATACTGCCCCTATGTGACAAGAATATAACTACTATAATACTGCTTCCTATGTACAGGGAATAATAACTACTATATACTGCCCCTATGTACAAAGAATATAACTACTATAATAAATGCCCCCTATGTACAGGGAATATAATTATATAATATACCCCCCCTAGGTAAGGAATATAATACTATAATACTGCCCCCTATTGTACAGGAATATTAACTACTATAATACGGCCCCATATGTACAAGAATATAACTACATATATGCCCTATTATGTACACGAATCATAATTACGGTATTAATCTGCTAAATATGTACAGGATAAACTACTATAATACAGCCCCCTATGTACAGGAATATAACTACTATAATACCTGCCCCCTATGTACGGAATATAACTACTATAATACTGCCCCCTATGTACAGGAGGAATATAACTACTATAATCCGCCCCTATGTACAAGAATGATAACTACTATATACTGCACCTATGTACCGGATATAAACTGCTATATACTGCCCCTATGTACAAGAATATAACTAACTAATCCTCCCCCCTATGTAAGGATCTAACTGCTATATACTGCCCCCTATGTACAAGACTATAACTCTATATAATGCCCCCTAGTACAAGAATATAACTACTATAATAATACCCCCTATGACAGACATAAGACTATAAACTGCCCCGTAGTAAGGGAGATAAATACTATAATACTTCCCCCTATGTACAAGAAAATTTTTATACTACTATAATACTGCCCCCTATGTACAAGAATATAACTACTATAATACTGCCCCATATGTTAAGGAATATAAATACTATTAATACGTCCCCTATGTACAGAATAAACTACATAATACTGCCCCCTAGTCACAGGATATAAACTACTAAATACTGTCCCTAGTTACAAGAATATAACTATATAATACTGCCCCCTATGTACAGGGTTAAAACTACTATAATACTGCCCCCTATGTACAGGGATATAATACTATAATACGCCCCCTATGAACAAAAAAATATAACACTATAAGACGCCCCCCATAGTACAAGGATATAACTACTATAATTACTGCCCCCTCTATGACAAGAATTAAATACTTAATACTGCCCCCTATTGACAAGATAAACTACTGTAATACTGCCCCTAGTACAAGAATATAACGACTATAATACTGGACCGAGTAAAGGATATAACTACTATAATACTGCCCCTATGTACAGGATAAACTAGTATACTACTCCCTATGATACAAGATATAAATAATATAATACTGCCCTATGTACCGCGATATGACCACTATAATACTGCCCCCCCTAGGACAAGGATATAAATACTATAATACTGCCCACTATGAAAAGACTATAACTACTTAATAATGCCCCCTATGTACAAGAATATAACTACTATAATGACTGCCCCTATGTCAGGAATATAACTACTATAATACGCCCCCTATGTACAAGAAGAAAATACATAATAATGCCCCCTAGGGAAAGGAATGAGAACCTCTGCTATATACTGCCCCCTCTGTACACGAATATAACTACTATATACTCCCCACTATGTACAGGAAATAACTGCATAATACTGCCCCCTATGCTACAAGAATTTAAACTCTATAATAATGCCCCTAGTACAAGAATTATAACTATATATAGTAATACCCCCTATGTACAAGAATATAACTACATAATTACTTGCCCCCCTAGGTAAAGAGGATATAAAATCATAATACTCCCATAGTACAGAAATAACTACTATAATTACTGCCCCTATTGTCCAAGATTATAATACTATACTACTTGCCCCCTATGTACAGGAATATAACTACTATAATATTGTCCCCTATGCACAAGAATATAACTACTATAATACTGCCCCCGAGGTACAGGAATATAACTACTATAAATTATGTCCCTATGTACAAGAATATACTACTATAATACTGCCCCCCTATTACAGGGATAAAACTACTATAATACTGCCCCTATGTAAATGGGATTACAAAGAATAGAATACTGCCCCCTATGCACAAAAATATAACTACTATAATACTGCACCCCCTATGTACAGGATATAACTACTATAATACTGCCCCTATGTACAAGAATATAATGTCTACTATATACTGCCCCTATGACAAGAATATAATACTGTAAATATGCCCCCTATGTACAAGAATTTTCACTACTATAATACTGCCCCTATGTACAAGAAAGAATAGAATATAACGACTATAATACTGCCCCCTATGTACAGGAATATAACTAGGATAATACTGCCCCCTATGACAAGCATCTAAAATCTATAATAATGCCCCTATGTCCAGAGATATGACACTATATAACCTGCCCCCTTATGTTAAGGATAGAATACATATAATACTGGCCCCCTATGTACAGAAGATAAACTACTATAATTCGTCCCGCCTAGTACAAGACATATAACTACTATAATACTGCCCCCTATGTAACAAGGATATGAACTATAATATGTGCCCCGATTAAAGGATAATACTATAAATACTGCCCTATTCAAAAATACACATATCTGCCCCTATGTACACGAATATAACTACTATAATACTGCCCCCTATGTACAGAATATAAACTATATAAACTGCCCCCTCTGTACAGAATAACTACTATAACTGCCCCTATGTACAAGAATATAAACTAAACGCCATACAGAGAATACAGATACTGCCCCCTATGTCACAAGAATATAGACTACTATAATACTGCCCCTGTACAAGATATTGAACTATAATATCCCCAGGTACAGATATACCATAACTGACTGCCCCCTATGTACACGATTAATACTATAAAATTCCCCTATACATATAACTACTTAGTACTGCCCCCTGATGTTAAGGAAATAACGACTATACTACTGCCCCCTATGTTACAGGAAATATAATACTAATCAAGCCCAGCACGTACAAGAATATACTACATAATACGCCCCCTATGTACAAGAATATAATACCTATAATACTGCCCCTATGTACAGAATAAGTACTATATCATACCTGCCCCCTATGTACAGGCTATAACTACATATATACTGCGCCCCTATGTAAAGATATAACTAATTAATATGCCCCCCATGTACATAATATAACTCTATAATACGCCTCCCCCCATATGTAAAGAATATAACTCCTATAATACGCCCACCTATGTACAGGAATATAACTACTATTAGTAGTTGCACATTAATAAATGTTGTATGTTTCTTCCTCCATTATTTGGACTTGGCTCTGATCCTTTTCTCGCTCCGTTTTCCCCCTCCGTCTGTCTTGCGGGCGTCTTTCGCCATATTTCGGTAGCTCTCTTACATGGTCACTATATATAACGGCTCTCAGTGTCGGCGGTGGAAATGAGACACATCTTTCCTCTGCTCCTTCTGCTTCTGGGTTCTGGATTGTTCACTTGTGGACTTTGGTTTGTGCGAGACTGATGTTTCGGCTGTGAAAGTCTATTGCTTCATTTGAACTCGTCTAATGAGTACATCTGGAAGGAGTTTATCCCTGCATCCGGACCTGCAGAGCATACCCCTGCGCCGGCGGTACAGCTATGGGGATAGTAGCTGCAGCCCACAAATGAATGGTGCTTAAGATCCATCAGCGATTGTGCGTGTGTAACTCAGTCTCAGGGCCTAAATCCGAGAGGTGGTCCCAATATCCATCGGCGCTGGAGCCATATGGAATCCCATATATCTCCGCCGGCTCCACTGCTCTAGAAATCCCCACGTTTCTGATAGTGTTTCATTGAAAATTCATCATAATGAAAATTTCTTATAATGAATTAAGGAAGTGAGAACCCTGGAGATCGCCTAGTCGCGTAACTTCCTGGAGGTCAACTCCATACCCAAAATGCATGTTCTCTATAGCGGGTCCAGTCATCCGATGGTTAAACGTGAGGAAGTTTGGCCTCTCAAGGGTAAACAAATGATTGTTGTTTCCATAGAATAAGATACATTGTAGACTTCCTGGAGACCTCATGATCACCTCTGTGTTGTGGCAATGACGCACCATTACTGTATATTATGTATAGGTGGACTCCCCCCTCTTATGGGGGTCTTTACTTATGGGTTTTCAAGTTTGGTTTGAACCCAAAAAAATGGTCGATTCATACCGAACCGCGTCGTCTAACGCCGTGGTGAGGTCGCGTCATCACAACTAACCACATGTTTGGTGTTGACACTGATCGTGGAAGAGGACTGACTCCATATTTTCAGTAGGCCACTTGGTGACAGCGTCCTTGGGCGCCCCAATGCACTGAAAATGTAGTTGGCATACAAATTCAAAGCAAACTAAAAATGCCCTAGTTTTCATTTCCAAAGCCCTGTACAGTTCTATTATCTTTTATACCACTTCCGATGGATTCATCATATATCAGCGCCCCCATGGATTCATATCATATACAGCCCCCCCCATGTGATTATTTCCCCATAGTATATTATAGTCAGCCTCCGCGTATCTATAGCCCCCCTATTCATTATTCAGCCCCATAATCATAATACACCCGTTTCCATACACCCATGGATTCATTATTACAGCCCCCCATAGTCATATCTGCATATTCGCACCTATCGAACTCCCCATTTATGGTCAATAAAACCCCCCCATGGATCATCTTATCCACGCCCCCAAGGGATTCATATATACACCCCCCCATTACCACCATTAATACAGCCCCCATGGATTCACTATATACAGCCCCCTTGATAAGTTCCTTATATACACCCAGTCATATACACCACCCATACATCCATTAATACAACACCCCCAGGATTCACTATATCAGCCCCCAGGATTCTATATACGCCATATCACTATTACGCCTTATCATATCAGCCCCCCATGGATCTCTATATAGTCCTAGCCCCCATGTATCCTATATCACCCCCAATATCATTATATACAGCCCCCATGGATTCACTATATACAGCCACCCAACAGGTCCATAAAACACCCCCCATGGATTCACTATAATCCAGTCACCCCCAGATTTCCTTCTATACAGCCCCATGGATTCACTATATACAGCCCCCTTGTACCATTATATCTAGCCCCCTGGATTCACTACTATACAATCCCCCCCGGGATCCTATAGCACCCCTATTATATACAGCCACTCATGACCATATCTCGCCCATGTTACTATATACCAGCACCCATGGACTATATACCCACATATATACAGCCCCCATGGATTCACTTATACAGCCCCCCATGTCATTATATACGCCCCCCTGGATCCGTTATAACAGCCCCCAGGATCCATTATATAACCAGCCCCACTGGCATTCACCATTATACCCCATACATTCCACCCCATGGATCATTATTCCAGCCCACATGAATCCATAATCTACAGCCACCATGGGTTCCATATTACGCCACCCCCAGATGCGGGAGCGACTGAATCGTAGGGGGCCCAGCCTTCATCAACTGGATCTATCCTTTGCATGCCTCCCATGGCCAATATAGCCCCAATGGCATCCATTAAGCCCCCAATTCACTATTCGCCCCTTGGTGATCTATAAGCCCAGGATCATTCAGACCATGGATCATATATACACCCATGCATTTCAGCCACAAGCTGAGCTGGACTGCATTACGCGAGTGGGACAGATGGGCATTGGCATGGTTCCACGTATGCAGTTAACTGCTCGCCAAATTTGCATTTCTGGGAAACCATAAAGGACGTGTGTCATGCTGGTCCAGCGATTCCTAGGACTACCCTGCGTCAGGAGTGTACTTACCTAACTTCAAGAAAGAAGATGGAGCCCCCAGCCGAGGTGTTAGGGACAGCTAGCCATCAAGCCTAACCTTAATACTCCCTATATAGCTTCCTTTCCACTACGGATCCTGGAACCCGCCTCCTGCTTATTTGATGCGCTATCTTACTGAACAGGACATCATAAAGTGCCAGTCGACTTGATCGAATGGTCCATTGCACCGATCTCAGGGACAAACTTGGTGATGTCTCCTACGTAGAAGATTAGGAGTATCTCACAATAATAAATTCTATCCCATTCCGCAGGCGTAGCGTCTTGTTACCTCATCCTCATGTATTTGTCGCCTCATCCTCAAATTACCTTGTCACCCCCTACATCCTAATAAGTACCTACTATGTCTCCCCTGCTCATACTGGAACTTTGGTCTTCCCCTCGTCTAGACTAGCCCTTGTGTCCTGACCTCCATTATGTGAGGGGCTACTTGTATTCCCCTCATGCCTATAAGGTACTACGGGTCACCCTAAATGCTCAGAGAGACGTACGCTTGGTCCGACATGCTCAGGAACTATCTGTACCCCCAGTCTCATGGTACAGTGGAAGCTTTGGATTGTCCCCTCCTCAGGAAAGGGGGCATATAATACTAAAATCTCATCACCCACATCCGCTCGTTAGGACTGGTAAGCTCTTGTGTCACCCCTCAGCTCATAGCCTTAAGCTCTTGTGTCCCCCTCATCTCCATAGACTGAAGCCTTTGTGTCACCCCTCACATCATAGACTGTAAGCTTTGTGTCACCCCTCATCCTCATAGAACTGTAAAGCTCTTGTTCCCCCCTCATCTCATAGACTGTAACTGCTCTGTGTGTCACTCCTCTGTGTCCTCAGTAACGTAGCTCTTGTGTCACACCTCATCTCATAGCACTGTAGCTCTTTGTCACCCTCTCCTACGAAGAAGTCTTTCACCCCCAATCTAAGACTGTAAGCTCTGTGTCCACCCTCCATCCTCATGACTGTAAGCTCGTGTGTCCACCCTATCCTCATATTTTGACTGTAAGACTCGTGGTCACCCACCTCATCTCCCGTAGACTGTAAGCTCTTGTTGTCACCTCCTCATCCTCATAACTGTAAGGCTCTTGTGTCACCCTCATCCTCATAGACGGTAATCTCTTGGTCACCCCCTCATCCTCATAGACTGTAAGCTCTTGTTGTCACACTCCTTATCCTCAGAGACTGTAAGCTCTTGTGTCACCCCTCATCTCTCATAGACTGTAAGCCTTGTGTAACCTCCATCTTCATAGACTGTAGCTCTTGTGCACCCCTCATCTCATGAACTGTAATCATTGTGTCAACCCTATCCTCATAGACTGTAAGACTCTTGTGTCAAACCGTCCATCTGGATCTCTGTTACCCCTATCCTCATAGACTGTAAGCCTGTGTCACCCACTCATCCCTCATAGACTAAGCTCTTTGTGTCCCCCCAGCAATTTTCATAGACTGTAAGCTCTTGTGTCACCCTCATCCTAATAGACTGTAGGATCTTGTGTCACCCTCATCCTCATAGACTGTAAGCTCTTTGTCACCCTCATCCTCATAGACTGAAGCTCTTGTGTCACCCCTCATCCTATAGAGTAAGCTCTTGTGTCACCCCCTCTATCCTCATAGACTGTAACTCTTTTGTCACCATCACTCATCTCATAGACTTAGTAAGCTATGTGTCACCCCTCATGCCTCCATAGACGCGAGAGCTCTTGTGTAACCCCCTACACTCCTAAGACTGTAAGTCTTGTGTCACCCCCCATCCTCATAGGACGTAAGCTGCTCTGTGTCCAGCCTCATCCTTCATAGACTGTAAGCCACTTTATGCCGCCCCCATTCTGACTCGTTCACCCTCACTCTCCTCTAGACTGTAAGCTGCTTGGTCGGCACCCCCCTCATCCTCATGACTGAAGTCTTGTGTCATCCCATCATCCCATGGCTGATGCTCTTGTGCTCACCATCCTATCTTATAGACTGTAAGCTCTTGTGTCACCTCTCCAATCTAGCGCTGTGACCTCCTCATAGACTGTAAGCTCTTGTGTCACACCCCACCTCCTCCTCATAGACTGAGAAGCTCTTGTTGTCACCCCCTATCCTCAAGCTGATAATCTCTGTGTCCCCTCCCTCCTCATAACTGTAGGCTCTGTTCACCCCCTTCATCTCATAGACCTGTAACCTCTTGTGTATCCCCCGTCATGCTCATAGACTGTCAAGCTCTTGTGCCCCCTCATCCCCTCATACTTACGTCTCACTGACTGTAACTCTTGTGTCACCTCCTAATCTTCTAAGTGAAGCTCTTGTGTCACCCGCCTCTCCGATAGACGGTAAGCTCTGGTCACCACTCATCCTCCTAGACTGTAAGCTCTTGTGTCCCCCCGCATCCTTCATAATCTTAACTTGCACGTCCTTATAGATGTCAAGCTCCTGTGCACCCTCCTCCTCATAGGACTGTAAGCTCTTGTGTCACCTCCTCATCTTCATGACTGTAGCTCTGTGTCCCCCTATCCTCATACGCATCGTTAAGCTCGTGTGTCACCCCTCATCCTCATGAGACTGTAGCTCTTGTGTCCACCCCCCTCATCCGTCATTGACTCTAGCTTTGTGCAACCCCTCCTCCTCATAGACTGGAGCTCCTGTGTCCAACCTCACTCACTCATAGACTGTAAGCTCTTGGTCACCCCCTCATCCTCATAACTGTTAGCTTTGGTCACCTCCTCATCTCATGACTGTAAGCTCTTGTGTCACCCCCTCATCCTCATACACTGTAAGCCTTGTGTCACACCTACATCCTCATAGACTGTAAGCTCTTGTGCACCCTCATAGTCATTACTTAAGCTCTGTGTCACCCTCTATCCTCAAGACTGTAAGCTCTTGTGTCACCCTCCTCATCCGTCCAGAGACTGTAAGATTTCTGTCCCCCCTCATCCGCATAGACTTGTAAGCTCTGTGCTTCACCCTCGTCCTCATAGACGTAAGATCTGTTGCCACCCCTCCAAAAATCCTCATGACTGTAAGCTCTGTGTCAATCCTCATCCTCATAGACTGTAAGCTCTTGTGTCACCCTCATCCTCATAGGACTGTAAGCGCTTGTGTCACCCTCATCCATTAGACTGTAAGCTTCTTGTGGCACCTCCTCATCGTCATAGGACTGTAGTCTTTTCCACCCTCCTCTAATGACTGTAAGATCTGGGTACCTCCTCATCGTCCATGACTGTAAGCTCTTGTGTCACCCCCTGTATCCTCAAGACTGTAAGCTCTTGGTCCACCTACTCATCGTCATAGACTGTAAGTCTTGTGTCACCCCCTCATCCTCATAGACTGTAAGCTCTTGTGTCACCACATCATCATAGCGTAAGCTCTTGTGTCACCCTCATTCCTCATAGACTGTAAGCTCTTGTTGTCCCCCCTTTCTCATACATAGACTGTAAGCTCTTTGTGTCACTCCTCATCCTCATAGATGTAAGCTCTGTGTCTCCCCTTATCCTCATAGACTGGAAGCTTGGTGTCACCCCCTCATCCTCATAGACTGTAAGCTTTGGGTCACCCCTATCCTCATAGGACTGTAAGATTGTGTAAACCCCTCATCCTAATAGACTGAAGCTCGTGTGTCACCCCCTCATCCTCTAGACGTAAGCTCTTGTGTCACCCCTCATCCTCATAGGGATATGATGGACGCCAGCCAGATAAATATTGCTATGTGGTAGCATGTCTTCTCCAGGTCCGGGCACCTGACTATTATGCGATCTCCCATATCTTGAGACACTTGAGATGGGATATATTACCGCCATATAAGGCTCACCAGGAATTACCAGTCAGTCATAACCTGGGGAGAAGATTTAAAAGGAAACCTGAAACCGCATTCCCCAACTTCCTCTCCTGCGGATTATCTGTTGAGAGGAGCGGGACAAATGGCGGCTTGTAATCCCAGGCGCGGGCGATGCATGGACCCGCCAGGAGGGTCCGGACGCAGAGGAATGTCTCCGTGTGTCGATGGATGTAGAGTGGCAGATCTGTTGAGCGAGACACATCGCGTCTCTAGATATCGCTGGCCCGCGCGCCATAAGCCTATTGACCAAGGAAAATTACTAACATTTCAACTAGTTCCCCTAAAATTCCAAGAAAAATGTAAGAAACCAACCAAAGTTTTATCTAACTTAATTGAGTGGTGTCATGTGGGGGCGAGGCATAACGAGGAGACAAAAAAAAAGAAAAAAAGCCCCACAGGAGCTACTCAGAGGCTCCGAAAAACTACCCAAATATTCCGCACAGCAAACACTATGCATTGCGGTATTATATGTACACGGTGACGGGGGTATTATGGGCACCAGGATACTATGTGTCATATTGGGGCTCATTACTTACCGGTCCGAGGATCATGCGCTCTGTGCCGCAATTCACGAAATAGCTGCGCCCGATGATATCCTGCAGGGTCACTTTCCCCGCTAGGTCCCGGAGGTTCACCTTCTTCTTCATGGTGCAGGGTAAGTGCATTGTCCGTGTCTATGCGCTTTTGGGGGAGTCACTAAGATCCTTTGCCGATAGCCTGCAATGTGTCATCCCCGCTCAGGTCCCTGGAGTTCACCTTATTCTCTGGTGCATGTAGTGCCTTGTCCGTGTATTAATGCTGCTGTGCGGGGAGTCACTAAGATCGTAGCGCCCGATATTCTGTCAAGTGTCAATTCAACGCTCAGGTCCCAGGAGTTCACCTTCTTCTTCCTGGGGTTGTAGTGCATGCCGTGTATAATGCGCGGTGCGGGAGTCACTAAGATCGTGCGGCCCGATATCCTGAATGTGTCGCTTCCCCGCTCAGGTCCCCGGCGTCAACCTTCTTCTTCCTGGGCATGTAAGTGCATTGTCGTGATAATGCGCTATCGGGGAGTCACTAAGATCTGCACCCGATATCCTGTGTGTCACTCACGCTACAGGTATCCGGAGGTTCACCTCTTCTTCCTGGTGAATTGTAAACTGCATTGTACGTATATTAATGCGCATGTGCGGGGGGAGTCAATAAGGATAGTGTGGCCGATTATCCTGAATGTGTAATCCCCGCTCAGGTCCCTGGAGTTCACATTCTTATTCCTCGTGAAGTAAGGCATTGTCAGGTATAATGCTGCTGTGCGGGGAGTACTAACATTGTGAGCCCTGAGATCCTGCATGTGTCGCTCCCCGCTCAGGCCCCTGGGTTCACTTCCTTCTTCCTGGTGCATTGTAAGTGCATTGTCGTGTATAATGGCCCTGTGCAGGGAGTCACTAAGATCGTGCACACGATATCCTGCATGCTTGTCGATTTCCCGCTCATGGTCCCCGGGTTACCTTTTCTTCATGAGTGCATGTAAGGCATTGTCCATGTTAGAATTGCGCTTGTGCGGGGAGTCACCTAATCCTGCCCCAGATCCTGCATGTGTCGCTTCCCCGCTCAGGTCCCCGGAGTTCACCTGCTTCTTCCTGGGCATGTAGTGCATTTTAAGTGTATAATGCGTTGTGAGGGGAGTCACTAAGATCCTGCGGCCGATATCCTGCATGTGTCGCTTCCCGCTCAGGTACCGGAGTCCACCTCTTCTTCATGGTGCATGTGAAGTGAATTGTCTTGCGACCCAATTGAAAGTTAAACCTGAACTTGTCGAACAGTCGGAATCATCCGAAAGCCGCCCCAGGATTTCTGCCAAAAAAATCTGAATTGGTGCGATTCCAGCGACAGAACCTTTTAATACCTATACAACCGATGCAAAAACAGTCTGTGAACAGTACGGTGAAAATGCAATCCGCAATAAGCCCCCATAGGCTTGTCAGTAACACTGTATAGATTCTGCTGTCGCGCATTGTGACGGGATGTCACGTTAGGATTAGGGAAACTTTACTAAGGGCCGGAATCGCCCGTTCTTTTCAGTGCAAAATGCTTGCACAGGTATTTAGTGTGTCACCGCAAAAAACAACAAAAAACGTAGGGGCAGTGCAGGGACGACCCCTACGACTACACAGGACACTGCACATAGTACACATGCCCCGGTCTTTGTAAATGTGCCCCATAGGTTCACTTCTACTTACAATAAAAGGTTGCCAAATAATTAAAAAGCCGCCTCTCAAACATCTTTGAAGATTAGAGGGAAGGTGGGGTGAGGAGCAGATCTATGCAGAGATCTAAAGACACAGCAGCGTGTCGAGGACATTGCCCCCAGTGGACATGGATATACATTAGGTCTGATTACACATCTCTCCAGGGACAATGCATAACACTGGACTGAGAGCGCACAGGGCAAGCCCGTGAGGTTGATACACATCTCTCCAGGACAATACATAACACCGGCTGCAGAGGCAAGGCACAGCAGTGTGAGGTTGATTACACATCTCTCCAGGGAAATACACAACAACGGCTGCAGAGAGCAAGGCACAGCAGTGTGGGCTGATTACAAATCTCTCAGGAGACAATACACACAGCGGCTGCAGAGAGCACAGAGCAGGCCAGTTGTGAGGTATGATTAAATATCTCCAGGGAACATACATAACACCGGCTGCAGAAGAGAGCACAGGGTCACACAGATGGTGAGGTCTGATTACATATCTCTCCAGGACAATACACAACACCGGCTGTGCAGAGAGCAAGAGCACAGCAGTTGTGAGGTTGAATTACACATCTCTCCAGGGACAATACACAACAGCGGCCTGAGAAGAGCACAGAGCAGAGCAGTGTGAGGAAACACTCCTAGTGCACTTGAGAAGATACAACTGGAATATAAATCCATATATCACAGTCGGCTGCCTAATAAAAAATACACAGGTCTGTACAACATCTCTACAGGGAAACAACCTAACCACTAAGCTCCAGAGAGCAAGAGCACGCAGGTGAGGTCTGAGTACACCTTCTCCAGGGCCCCCAATACATAAACACTGGCAGAAGAGAGCACAGAGCACAAGAAGTGGAGGTTGATGACACATATCTCTAGTGTACAACTAACACTGGCTGCAGAAGAGGCACAGAGCCACAGGCAGTGTGAGGTCTGATTACCAGCTCTCCAGGGACAATACATAGCACTCGGCTGCAGAGAGCACAGAGACAACAGCAGTGTGAGGTCTGATTAACATCTCTCCAGGGACAATACATAACACTGGCGCCAGAGAGCACAGAGCAAAGCAGTGTGAGGACATGAACCCAGATGGCACTTGGAGAAGTTATAATCCTGGAATTACATCCATATATCACAACCTGCTGCTATACCAACATACATAAGTCTAAATCACACATCTTCAGGGACCATACATAGCATGGCTGCAGTCTCATAGTCACGCTGCGACAGGTTCATATAAAAGCAGTTAAAAAATGAGAAAATATTTTCAAACATTTTTGAACGTTTTGATAGTTTTATGAGCCCGCCTAGGATTGATTTGGATTGGACTGGACGGTTCTCTATGAAATCTCTTGTAGGGGAGCAGATGCATTGTTGTGGGGAGGGTACTGGGGGTTGGGGGGGGTCATCAGTCACTGGAGGTGAAACAGGGACACAAGTTTATTGCTATTCACCCAGTCCCAGGTTGCCTGAGAATTAATCACTCCAAAAATTCCCTTTAAGCGGCAAGGATTGAGATTTCTCCCCCTCAGAGCACAAAGTGATGTTTCCCCTTAGTGAAGAGTGTAAATTGTCTATAAGAGGGGCTGTGTCTATTTTGGGGGTCGGTCAGCAGCACATACATCTCCAGTGCCGGAGCACATGGCCAATCATATTACATTTCCCCCCATGCAAAGTAGGAGACACTTTAAGATTCAGAAACCTTGTCAGTAGAGAGGGATCCTCTGGCACCTGGGTGCCATAGAAGATGTTGTCTCATTGACTCGGGGCCCCTGTCCTGGTGGGCTCTGTCGCCGATATTAAATGGACGATGCTGCAGCTAAGGACCCTTGAGTTCTCCAAGTTTGCCCAATAAACGCTCTGTGCCATTGGTACTCGGGCTGCTGCCCCATCTTTCTTCCTGACCCCTTTAATCTTTGTTGGTGTGATCAATAAAATCTCTGTCACTTCAGGGCATTTTACTATTTCCAATATCCTCCTGGAATTCGATTCATTTCTGTAGAGAATGTTTTCCGATTGTT
>WNYA01004630.1:0-17944 GCA_019512145.1 Engystomops pustulosus | reverse complement strand
GGGTTCCTCTCCCGCCTCTCTGAGATGAGGTTCTACCATCCACATATACCTTGTGCATCCCTCTACACCTAGAGAGGAGGAGGTTTCTTACCCTCACCATAGACAATGGGCAATACTCCTTCACCTGAGGAGAGGAATTCTACAATCACCACAAAAGGGGGCATCCTCTAACAACCTAAGGAGAGGATGTGGTCTACCATCAACCAAGACATGGTGGGCATCTTCTACACCTAGAAGAGTAGGATGACCATCACCCTAGACAGGGCATCCTCTCCACCTAGGAGAGGAGGTCTAACCATCACCATAGACCGGGGGTCACTCCTCTACCCCTAGAAGGAGATGAGGTTTCTACCATCAACATAGACAGGGGGCATCCGGCTATCAACCTAGATGATAGGAGTTCTACCATCACCATGACAGGACCTCTACACCTAGAGGCGAGGAGGTTCTTACCATCACCATAACAGGGGCATCCTCTACCACTAGCGAGAGGAGGTTCTACCATATCCATAGACATGGGTCAACTCCTCTACACCTATGAGGAGATGAGTTTTCTACCTCCACCATAGACAGGGCGGGCATCCTCTATACCTAGAGGATGTAGGTTCTACCATCACCAAGACAATGACATCCTCTACACCTAGAGGAAGGAGGTTCAACATCCCATAGACAGGGTCATCCTCCTCACCTAGAGGAGAGGAGGTTCTACGCATCACCATAGACAGGTGGCATCCTCACATCACCTAGAGGAGGAGGAGGTTCTACCATCAGCCCATAGACAGGGGCAATCCTCTACACCTATAGGAGAGTAGGTCTACCATCACCATAGACCGGTGGCTCTCTAACACCTATATGAGAGGAGGTTCTACCATCCGTCACATAGAAGCAGGGGACTCATCTCATCAGAGGAGAGGAGAGTCTAACCATCAGCCATCGAAACATGCATACTCCTACACCTAAGTAGAGGCGTTTCTACCATCATCACATAGACAAGAAAGGGACATCCTCACATCTAGAGGAAAAGAAGGTTCTACCATCACCATAGACATGGGGCAATCCTCTACTAACACCGATAGAGAGGTGGTTATACCATCACCATAGACAGGGGGCATCCTCTACAACCCTATAGGAGAGGAGGGTTCTTCTACCATCCACCAGAGACAGGGGGCATCCTACACCGAGAGGAGAGGTTTGTAACCATCACCATAGAAAGTGGGCATCCGCTTAACCCTAGATGAGAGGAGGTTCTCATCACCATAACAGGGGGCATCCTCTACACACCTAGAGAGAGAGGTGTTTTGTTGTTTCTATCATCCACCATATAACATGGGATGGGGCAATCCTCTACCACCTAGAGGCTAGGAAGGTTCCTACCATCACCTAACAAGGGGCATCCTCTTACAAAGTCTCTACTCCTATAGGATAGGAGGTTCCTACCCTCACCATAGACCACCCAGGGGAAATCCTCTACCCTAGAAGGGAGGAGTTCTACCATCACCATAAACATGGGCATCCTCTACACCGAGAGGAGAGAGTTCTACTACAATCACCATAGACATGTGTCATACTCTACACCTAGATGGATGAGATCTTCTCCATCAAACCACAGAAGGGGCATCCTCTACCCCTAGAGGAGAAGGAGGTGGTTCTAAACCATCACCATAGACAGGGGGCATCTTCTCCACCTAGGGAAGAGTTAGGATCTACCATCACCATAGACAGGGCAAATCCTCTACACCTAGAGGAGAGATGTTTCTACCATCACCATAGACAGGTGGGCATTCCTCTATACCTAATGATGGCGGTTCTAATACCAGACCAAGACATGGACATCCATCTAACCCTAGAGGGCGAGCAGGTTCTAATCTATCTACCATCAACATAGACAGACAGGGGCACTCCTCTACACCTATAGGAGAGGATTTTCTACCATATTCCCATAGACCGTTGGCATCCTCTACACCTAGAGAGAGTGAGGTTCTACCATCACCATAGACAGGGTGCATCTCTATAACCTATAGGAGAGTAGGTTCTACCATCACCATATACCGGGAACATCCTCTATACACACCTAGAGGAGATTATGTTCACCATCAACCATAGACAGGGTTGCAATATCCTCTACACCTAGCGAGATGAGTCTACCATCACCTAGACCGGTGGCAAGTCCCTCCTCACCTAGAGGAAGGAGGTTGTTCTACTACCTCCACCATAGACAGGGCCATCCTCTACACCTATAGAGGAGGTTCTACCATCACCATAGACAGGGGTCATCCCTCTACACCTAGATGAGAGGAGTTTCTCCATCACATAGACAGGGGACATCATCTACATCTGAGGAGAGGAGATTCTATACCAGAACCATAAGCCAGGGGCATACGCTATTGCACAACCTAAGGATAGAGGTTCTACCATCATCTAGCAGGGTACATCTCCTCTGACATCTAGTAGGAAGAAGGTTTTACCATCCACCATAGACAAAGGGGCAATCCTCTAACACCGATATTATAGGTGGTTTATACCATCAACCATATGACAGGGGGCATATCCTCCTATCACCTAAGGAAGAGGTTCTCCCATCACCATAGCAGGGTGCAAATCCTCTACACCGAAGGAGCGTGGTTATACCTCACCATAACAGGGGCATCCCTAACGCCTCGAGTAGAGGGAGGGTCTATCATCACTATAACAGGGGGCAATCCTCTACACCTATAGGAGAGGAGGTTCTTCATCACACCATAGACAGGGGCATCCTCTCACCTAGAGAGAGGAGTTTCTCTACCATCACAAGACAGGGGGCATCCTCTACACTAGAGATAGTAGTTCTACCATCACCATAGAACCGGGGACATCCTCTTCCAAACCTCAGGAGAGAGGTGTCTACATCACCATCGACAGTGGTCTCCCTAACCCTAAGGAGAGGAGGTTCGACCATCACCATAACATGGGGCATACTCCTAACACCAGAGGAGATGAAGATTCTACCATCACCACAGAACGGGGGCTCCTCTACACCTAGAGAGAGGAGGTGTTCTACCATCACCATAGACCGGGGCATCCCTCTACACCTAGGGAAGAGGGAATCTACCATCAACGACCATCCCATAGACAGGGGCAAATCCTCTACCCTAGAGGAGAGGGGAATTCTACCACTCACGTATTATGGGCAAAAAACCCTATTTTTATTCTTAAAGGTGTACTGTGTCTTTTTCCAGCCTTATATCCTAGGATAATGTATAATTACCATGTAAGTTTTTGGAGTTATATCATTGGGCTCCTGCGTCGCCCTTAGTATTTGGCACGTGGATTTATAATCTCAGACAGAGATTATTGTTTTTCTGTGGTCGTCACCCGTAGTTTTGGTAAATTTCCATATTAGGATTAGGTGCAGCTGGAGATGGAGGCCCTACGATATGGATAACCTCCCTTGTAAGGATTAAGAATAGTCCAGACCCCCTCCCCTCTATAAACACTTACATCCCGCGCTATTATTTCATCTGCCCTCCTGGGACCTATCACTCACACACTCTGCGACACAAAGGTAGTGTTATTACAGTGTAGCTACCCTGTACCATCCTGACCCACTGCATGAATGCGGTCCTACACCGCGGCACTCTCATCTCTGTAGATGATGCTCCTCTGGACTATTGGGATTTTCTTCTTCAGCGCTGTAAAAGGTAAAAAAAAACAAAACTAAATCTACTCATAGGACATCGAATATACAGTGACTACATGATGTACTCAAGATTCAGTAACAGGATAAGTAATGTCAGTATGTACACAGTTGCCTGCACCAGCAGCAAATCGTGAGTGCGCTCTGGAGTATAATACATGATTATAACTCGGATCAGTTAGGATAAGTATGTCATGTATTTATCACAGCTGACCTGCACCCGCGCAGAATAGTGAGTGCAGCGCTGAGTATAATACGGATGAACTCAGGAGTCTGTACAGGATAAGTAATCGTCATGTCTGTAACACAGTGACTGCCCCATCAGGCAGAATGGGAGTGCCAGCCTGTTTAAATACAATATCAAAGCAAGAAATAGAAGACACAAGTGAGCGCCACATGTTGAACTGGTTTAAATAGTTGCGATGATTGTATTAGAATGGAATTAGCTCACCTATTGTGTTGTACAGCCTCCCAACACGAGAAGAAGCGTTTGAGTTATCTCGCCCAGTTGTATTAGGCAGCTCACCTGGTTTTCATTTGGACGGGTTGTCTTCATGAAAGGGATGCAGTGGTTTGATGGAGGTTCAGGGTAATAAAAGCGGGCAATACTCTTAGTGAGAAGGTTGCTTTAAAAATCGTATGTATTTATTCTCAAAGGCTTTTATACCAAGAATTTATAACCATTTTTCTCTCAATTGTCCTCTAACTGCTGTCATCATTATCTATTATTTAAAACCGTTTTATATAATATTCATTTAACCTATGCCACGTCACTTTTTAATTTTATGAAGGTGACCTACTTCTATCTATATGTTTTATTCTATATATGTTTTTTGTTTACCTTGACTCCACACTACTGCTTGAACCTACGCGCGCCAAAAATTACTATTTAAAACCCATGAGCTCGTCTGTATACCAACGTTATTTTAACTGATGAAGACCCGGTCCCGGCTCGAAAACGGTCTTTTTAAAGCCTTCCTGGAATAAAGACCATAAACCGAGTTTTAAACAACCTTCCCACTCGCGAGTTATTGGCTCTTTTATTACCCTGCAACATCTCCAACCCCGTTTAACTACAGGGAAAGCTCTCTCACACTTTTCCCATGTCGTGTGAGTGTTCTGGGTTTGTGTTATATAGACGCTGCTTCAATGATGCTAAGCCATGGCCGGCAACAGTAGAAAACCATTGCCAAATGACCCTGGGCCCAAGAAAATTACCACTCCGCTTCCTGCTTTACACCAGGAATAATCAGAACAGCTACCAGAGTAGAGGCTCCTGTTATAGTCCGAGTGCCTAGCAGCTGTCCTCCTCCTCTGATTCTAGGATCTGACCATGCAGAGTCCTCTTCCTCTAGGCCAGCAGTTGCTACCAATCCCTCCACATTTCCTCATCCAATCTCCGCACTTTCCGAAAAGACTCGCTTGTGATCCACTGCTTTTTTTCCTGACAGCGGCAGTCCTCCTGGCTTCCGACATCGCAGGGAAGAGCGCTCATCTCATGGTCACATCCGAGCGGATGCAGTAGCAATGAGCTGAACGTCGTAACCAGTGCTGAGTGCCCATAAGTGCCACTGCGTTCTGGGTGATATTGGTGTTATAGTGATAGGGATGATTCTTATCACTCCCTCAGAGTACCTTCAGATTGAAGACTGCCAACTGCATCTTGTGGACGTGGAGCGGAGGTCCGCATCCCTGTACTCCCATGGCCTCAACCACATCCTGTGGGTAGAAGAAGTGCTTATTCATGGGGTTCTTCATGTAAATATCATTTACCTCCAGTACTGACTTTATAATCTCATAATCACTCCATCGTTTAATCATAAGACCGCTTCGTGTTTGAACATTATAAATAAACACATACATACCCAGCGCGCTAACCGACAATCCACACGCTGACTTGCATATATCTACTGGCACACCGGCCTATAATAGATACATTACGCAACAGCGTCTCTATAATAATCATCTAGCACACAGCGCTTCTTAATAATAATAATACTGCCAACATGGCGCTGCTTATCATCATAATACTGTCACAAAGCGCTGCTTATACTAAATACTGCCCACAGCGCTGGCTATAATAATAATACTGCACACAACGCTGCCTATATATAATCTGCCGCGCTTCGATAATATCTAGCACACAGCGCTGCTTATAATATAATACTGCACCAGCGCTGCCTATATAAATACTGCACACTCGCCATTAATCTACGCACACTCTGCCTAAATACAAATAATAACTGCACACAGCGCTGCCTATAATAATCATGCCAACCTCCATATATTCTGCACACAGCGCTGCTATCAGTATGCTGCTCCCTGTATATGGTATCGTAGTCCTCCCTTGCTTTCTCTCCTTCGCTTCTCAGTTTTTGTTTGCTTTAATGACGCTTCCTCTTTTCTTCTCGCCTGTCTGTCATCTCCTCCCATCGCTCCGGTGGGCAATTTCGGCATCGATGTCCGGGAGTCGTCCCAGCCTGGCGCACACCCGCTGGTGAGGCGGCGAGACAGAGGCGCATCGGCAGGATACAGGTCCGAGGGCGACACTCCAGCCACTCCTCACAGAGGTGTGGGTAATCTGCATAGTAATGTTACATTCATTTATAGTGCAATATCTCCATGTCACATCCAGAGCGGCGTCACAGAACTGTTTACAATAGAACAATGCACTGGTCGTTCCCCCTGAGGGGTGTAGTCCTGATGAAATCGTGAGTATTATGTGTTGTGTCATCCCTCAGGCCTGCCACGCTTAGAACCTACTTCAGAACACCCCCGCAGAGGTCAGACTGGACCCATCCGAGGCTAATCTGGCGATGTCCATTCACACAGATTCCGGCCCCCTGGTCCCCACCCTGGTCAGTAAATCAGATCCATCACCTGACTGTATCCCTTCTCTAAATGCATCCAAAGCCTCTACTGTATCAATCTCTAGTATGCATCCCAATCCTCGATGTATCTATTCTCTAAAATGCATCCCTCCTCTGACTGTATCTAATCCTCTAAATGTCATCAACCTCCTCGGACTGTCATCGAAGCATCTAAATGTATACAATCCTCTGACGTATCTAATCTTCGACTAAGGCTATCAATTAGTGTTCTATATCAAAGCCTCTGAATGCAGCCTCTCCTGTATCTAGGCAAATTAATGTTTCCACTCCCTGTCGTATCTATCTACTATGTGTATAAATCCTCTGACTGTTTCTCTAACCCTCTAAATATATATCCACTCTTCTTACTGGACTATTCCTCTAATGTATTCCTAAGCTGACGTATCTAGCAGAAGAATCTGTATCTACACCTAGATTGTAGCTAACCTCAGTCATGACCGTCTTTCAGGTTCGCACAAGCAACCAAAAACAGCGTGTGCCCTGGAGTTCTGCCCCAATGGAGGCGTCCACATGCCCGCCGCTTGCCCCAAAAACCATCGAAATCCCTAAAAATGTTTTCAATGTGGAGGATATCTGGAGCGGTAATCCACGTGCAATATAATATGTTCCCCATGTAAATCTAACGCTATAGGGTGATTCCTGCATAATCCTAGATAGACGTTAGACCCCCTGTCTATAAACCCCGCTATATTTGTGGCTCATGTATATACCCACTAGAAGGTTTCACCCATTATATAACGCCTATAGAGGTGTTACCCCACTGTATACAAACCCCTATAGTGTGACCCTTCTATATTCTCTATAGGTGGATTCGCTTGCATGTATCCCCTAAAGGTCTGACTACTTGGATAGATACCTACTAAGGTGTAACCCCTAATAAATTCTATATAGGCTTGACCTCTGATAACACACCTATAGATGTTACCCCGATGTTATATAACGCTCATAGGTTGATCCCTTGTATATATCCTTTTATAGTGTGACCCCCTGTATATAACCGCCTAAGGCGTTACTCTCTGTATTTACCCCCAGTAGATAATTCGCATATAGGTGTAACCTCCTGTTAGAACACTCTATAGTGTGGAACCCTGTACTAACCCCCGATTAGTAAGTATAATGTGTAACCCTGTGATTTCTGGTCCTTTCCTGCAGGAGGTTGTGACTTGTCACCTGCAACCACATGAGGACCAGCAGTATTACACCGACATGCCATAAACACTCCAACACTTTGTGAGCTAACCCCTGCTCCAACTGGACACCTAGACCAGGCTTAATGTCATTGGCCAGGGCTACAGTTATAGGGCGTCGCTATAGAAGGATGGATGGCACAGTATCTTATGCGTAGACATGCATCCCAGGGATGTATTGTGCCGTTTGGAGCTATTCCTAACTCTGTTATGTCATTTTCTGTCTTCCAGGCAGCTGCAGGTCCGTCCCACATCGCCGGTATGTCCAAGATGGGTCACTATGCTGACCCTTCCTCCGGAGTCAACCTCTCCAGCCAAGTCTTCTATACAACCACCCACCACCTAACAATCCACTGATATGGTAAAATCAGTGCCTACAGCAACAATGTATGTATAGAGAGCCTGGTCTCCAGTTCAGTCTCGTATGTAAGATGCCATTTAGTTAACGCTCCTAGTATTATAGTCATATTATACGATGCTCCCTTCTAGTATATGAATGCTCAGATTATAGAATGTCCTCCATTTGACTGCCCATAGGGCTGTGCCTTGTTGCGTCGGTATGTATAGATCTGGGTACTAGTTCGTCCTCAGTAAGTAATAGAGACTAGCGCTCCATATGGAACTAGTATCCTTATCGTAAGATCTGGTCCTCCTATGTAATTGGTCTCGGGATTCAGAACTTGGTAAGCTATCCTCTCTATGTAGAGACTGTTCCTCCAGTACCTATGTATAGAGTACTGTCATCCCTCCGTATTATAATGTCTTATGTATAGATACAAGACTGGTCCCGTATGATCGAACTGTCCTCGTAGGCTATATACTGTCCTCCTTCTCCACATAAAGAGATGTCATCCATTATGCATATAGCATGTATAGTCCTTCCCCATTATGAGATCTGTGTCCTCCGGATGTATAGGTCTGATTAGGAGACTGGTCTCGGATGATGCTGTCTCCAGTAAGAGAGCTGCTGGATTTGAGGATCTTCGTTGTATATACTGCCTGCCGAGTATAGATCAATGTGTACCTTATAGCCTGTCAGCATATAGATGGGTTGTCATGATAAATGTATGTGCTGGTCCAGAGATCCGCCCAGATTTGAACTGCCTCCAGTAGCAGTGATTGGAGAACTATACTATGTAGTAACTAGAGAGCACCCTCACTTCTCCTGGCCTCTCCCCCAGTAAGATACATATTGTATAACACTTTTACACCCTACTCCTTACCGCACCCATTAGCCACCATCCTTATGCAACTATATATACATAATCACTACCCAATGTTGTCGCCAGTAGCCTTGCTACCCATAGGGAAGTAATGGCATGAATTAGAGTGAAATCCTAGTCTTGCCCTCCGCTGTCCCCGTCCCTCTCCCCTGAGATTTCTACCTAGCTGGCCGATTCATCTGTGTACTGTGTATGATGTGCCAGGTCTTATACTACGTGCGTTCATAATAGTATACCAAGGGGGCACATCCTCCATTCCCAGTGTATCAGGTCGATCCGGGGCCCCCTGAACTCCGGCGCCCCATAGCAACTGCAATGTACGCACTGCAGTAGTTACACCTCCGTTCTCTTCCAGAGCCTGACAGTAACATTAATTATAAATATTCCATTAACTTTTCATCATTGGTGTCATCAACAAAAATCAAGAACTAGTAATACCTTGATATCATATCTCCTTCAGACTGACCTTTGACCACTTAAAGGGGGGATAGAGGGTTCCCGGCTAGCCTCCCAAAAGAGTGAAGGGTGGGCTCCAACTCCATCCAAGCCGTCGACATCTTATATATATGTAACATATCAAAATAAAGCTGCCTTTCATACCACCAGCGCCATGCCTGTTCCTTCTTGTGTTGTTTACCATACGAGATTAGAGCTGATCACAGAATCTATGTGAGGGTGAGGGAGGTCAGAGTTACAGAGCCGATTCCCTCTTATTTCTGTGTGCTAGGGTATGGGAACATCATAGCATCTGATGAAATTAGATGAAGACATATGGATGGGTAGGAAACCACATCTGATTCTTAGTTATGGAGCTGAATGTTCTCTAATGTAAGGCGTCCCCCGGGTTTACTCAGACAATGGGTCTGGTAGGTTTGTTCTTAGTTGGATTTGTATGTAAGTCCCTGACTGTAATACTGTTATCATGGTATCAAAGAGGACTCAGCCAACTTTTTGGTCCCTCTGTGCAATTGGGATTTTAAAAATGGGTTGGAGTTGTCATAAGAACCAGGATTAATACAAAGCTTCATTGCAGACACCTGTATACCTGTTTTGATGTATTATTGTAGCCTAGGACTTAAGACATAAATTACCAATCTCCCGAGGTCCGTTTGTAACTAGCGCGTATGTAAGTCGAGTTTTTCTTAAGTAGGGGACCGCCTGTATATAGAACTATGACAAGAGCCTACAGAGGTGAAGACTGCTAAACCAATGCAGAGTCATATAATGGTCACAACTGTATGGTGTCACTCCTTAACTTACAGCTAAACCATGGCGGTTAACTAGACTTAAAGGGAATCTGTCCTCAGGTTTACCATTAAACCAATGTATAGTGCCCACGAACAGTTTTTATCCTGTGGGAGGGGGAATAGAGCAGCTGAGGAGACATTGGTCCAAGTCACACAGATATCAGATTGAAGAAAACATGTCCCTTGTGACTCGATGAGCTCCAGACGAGATGTCAGCTACTTTTATTGATGATCTTTTACAAAGATATGAGCTATAAATTTTTTAATAAGCCTTATGGGTCTTCTTTTACTGTCATAACAACCTATTCCGTAAATGGCTGTGCTCCTGCCTCTAAAGACAGTTGTAAACAGATTATACAGCCACCACTAGGGGCAGCTCACTACATACAGATTATACACCACAACTAGGAGAGCTCACTAATACCACGCTTTACAACCACGAAACCTAGAAAAAAAAGAGCTCAGATTACATACGATATTACATAGCCGAACCACTATGGGGGGCTCACTCACATACATATTATACAGTCACCACATTGGGCGATCACTTTAAAACATACAGATTAATGACAACCCACCACTAGGGGGACTCATCTACCTCCAGATTGATAGCCACCCTAGGGGAGCGTCACTACAACGAGTAAAACACAGTCACCGACTAGGGGGGATCACTACATACATGATTATACAACCCCACGAGGGGGATCTCACTACATAAACTAGAGTATACAGCCACCACTAGGGGATGCTCACGACGTACAGATTAGACTGGCCAACACTAGGGGAGGCGTCACTGACTACAGATGATACAGTCACACTTAGGATGGATCACTAACTAGCATACAGATGATACGCCACCACAGGTGGGAGCTCACTAACACTACAGACGTTAGTACAAGCCACACTAGGGGGAGTCACTACATACAGATTATACAGTCCCCACTATTGGGGATCATACATACAGATCTAATACCCACCACTAGGGGGGGGGAGTGCTACGATGTGGAGGATCGATCGACTACAATACATATTGTACAGCCAATTGGGGGTACAGACATGACACCACAAGGGGGAAGCGCCTCACAAACATTTTATAACGCCACCACTAGGGTGGAATCCACATACAGATATAGCACAGACCACTAGGGGAAGCTCACATACAGATTATACCACCACTAGGGGGAGAGTTAACTACATACAGTATTAGACATGTCACCACTATGAGGAGCTCACTACATACAGAGTAGACAGCCACCACTAGGGAAGCTCACTACATACAGATATACACCACCACTAGGGGAATCTCATTACATACATATTAGACAAGCCACCACCAGGGGGATAGCTCTACTACATACAATTATAACAGTCACCACTAGGGGTGAGATCACTACAGTCACGATTATACAATACCACCACTAGGGGAGCTCCTAGGGGAGATCACTACATACAGATTATACACCCCCATTAGGGGAGCTCACTACGTACAGATTGTACAGCCACCACTAGGGGGAGCGCCTCACAAACAGTTTATAGCCACCACTAGGGGAAGCTCACATACAGAGTATACATGACCACTAGGGGAAGCTCACATACAGATTATACACCACCACTAGGGGAGATTACTACATAAACGAGATTCAGTCACCACTAGGTGGAGCTCTACTACATAGTATACAGCCACCACTAGGAATCTCACTACATACGATATACAGCCACCACTAGGGGAAGCTCATTACATACAGAATACAGCCACCCACCAGGGGGAGCTCACTACATACAGATTATACATCTTACCACTAGGGGGGAGCCTACTACCGACATATTAATACAACCACCACTAGGGGAGCGCTACACTACATACCATGATATAGCCACCCTATGTGAGCTCACTACAATACAGGATAAATACAGTCCCCACTAGGGGCAGATACACCTACATACAGATTATACACCACCACTAGGGAGCTCACTACATACAGATTATACAGCCACCACTGGGGAAGCTCACACATACAGATTATACACCTAACCACTAGGGGGAGCTCACTACATACACGATTATACAGTCCACCACTATGGGAGAACTATCATTACATACAGTATTATACAGCCACCACTAGGGGGAGCTCACTACATACCAGTATCCGCCAACACTAGGGGAATCTCACTACATACAGATTATACACGGCACCACTTGGAGACTCACTACAAAACAGATTATACACCACCACTAGGGGAGACTCTAGGGGGAGATCACTACATACAGCCTATACACCACCATCTAGGGGAGCTCACTAGTACAGATTGTACACAGCCACCACTAGGGAGCGCCTCAAACAGTTTATAAGCCACACATGGAAGCTCACATACAGATATACATGACCACTGTATGGGAAGCTCACATACATATTATACCACCACACATGGTAGATTCCACTACATACAGATTATACAGTCCCCACTAGGGGGAGCTCACACTACATACGATTATACAGCACCACATAGGAGAAGCTCACTACCTACAGATTATACAGCTCACCACTATGGGAAGCTCATTACATACCAGATTACACACCCCCAACCACCAGGGGAGCTCACGACATACAATTATACAGCTAACCATAGGGAGCTCACTACTACAGCGATACATCACCACTAGGGAGCTCACTCCACTACAGATTGCATACACCACTAGGGGACTCACTAGACATACAGATTATTCCATCACCACTAGGCAGGACTCACTACAGACTCTATACATCAAACCACTATTGCCAACTCACTTCATACAGATTACCACCACCACCATTAGGCCTCACTACATCGCAGCTTACTACATATGCACACACACTAGAGGGAGCACACTACATACAGATTATACCATCCACGCACTGAGAGATCTCACTGCATACAGATTTATCCAGCCACCCTAGTGTACAGCTCACACTACATACATATTATACAGCTACCACTAGGGAGCATCATCTCGCGGCTCAGATTGGTACCATGCCAACTCACAATAGTGGGGAGCTCACTACATACAGATTATACATCACCACTATGGGAGCTCCTACATACAGATTATACATCACCACTAGGGGTAGCCACTACATACAGATTATACATCCCATATGGGAAGCTCACTACATACAGATTATACCCACACCACTAAGGGGAGCGACTACATACAGAGTATAACAGCCACCACTACGGTGGAGATCACTACATACCGATTATACACACCATTAGGGAAGCTCACTACATACCGATTATACACACCATATGGGGGAGCGCACTACATACAGATTATAACAGCTACCACTAGGAGGAGATCCCTTCATACAGATTATACATCACCACTAGGACTGCACTACATACAGATTATACATCCACCACTAGGGGATCTCACTACAAAGTTTTATAACAAGCCACCACTAGGGGATTCACTACATACAGATTATACCGCCAACACAAAGAGGAGCTCACTACATCACCGATTATACAGCCACCCTAGGGAGCTCACTACATACCGATTATACACCACCACTAGAGGAGCTCCCTGCATACCGATTATACAGCAGCACACACTAGGGGGAGCTCACTACATACAGATTATACATCACCATATGGAAGCTCACTACACTACAGATTATACAGCCCCCACTAAGGGGAGCTCACTACATACAGATTATAACGCCACCACTTACGGGGATATCACTACATACAATTATACACCACCATTAGGGGAGCTCACTACAATACAGATTATACAACCACCATTAGGGGCGAGCTCACTACATACAGATTATAACAGCTCCACTAGAGGATATCACTTCATACGATTATACACTCACCACTAGGGAGCTCACTACCATATTATACACCACCACTAGGGGGCTCATACTAAAGTTTTATACACCCCACTAGGGGGGAGTTCACTACATACAGATTATACAGCCACCACAAAGAGGAGCTCACTACATACAGATTATACAGCCACACCACTAGGGGAGCTCACTACAATACAGATTATACACCACCACTAGAGGACTCACTACAATGATGCTATACGTCACCAACAGGGCCCCTCTCGTTAGAATACATGTTACAAGTAGCAGCTGACAGTTCGGGTTGAAGTTTTGGCTTTGAGTCCCTTGCACCAATGATTCTACTGACCCTTTTTGCGTTTTTCCCCATTCCCCTTCACTAGCCCGGGCCCCTTTATGTTATTTGGGGGCCACTCGTCTCCCAAGCCTTCTAGGGGACCCATGGCCACCCAAACAACCGGTGGTATGTGATATGATGGTATTATCAGGTCTGTATGTGGCAGTATTGTGTTGGTCCTATATGACGGTATTATCAGGTCTGTATATAGCGGTATTGTGTTGGCACTATATGACGGTATTATCAGGTCTGTATATAGCGGTATTGTGTTGGCACTATGTGATAGTATTATCAGGTCTGTATGTGACAGTATTGTGTTGGTCCTATATGACGGTATTATCAGGTCTGTATGTGGCAGTATTGTGTTGGTCCTATATGACGGTATTATCAGGTCTGTATATAGCGGTATTGTGTTGGCACTTAGCGGTATATCGTCGTATCTACGGTATGTGTGCACTATGTTAGTATTATCAGGTCCTGTATTTGGCGCAGTATTATTCCACCCTTGGCTGGGAACCCTGAACTTCAGTTCTCTACAGTCACAACGGCTGTTATCTATTTCTTGCCCTTATGTGTATATATTGTTTTCATGTTAGCTGCCTCCCTGTCTAATCTATAATTAATTACGTCTAGATATATATATCCACCAAGATACAGACTGTACAGAGTCACGTTGGTATCACTATTGATCCTGGAGCTTTTGTTCTTGCACATATAGATTATATATTGCTCCCTGGGATGCTAAAAAAATGGAATCACAAGCATCATAAGTCTGATCTCCGGGGGGCGCCATTTCTGGATGGTATCATTATACTCTCTGCTGATGGTGGGATCTCCCCTGGAGCAGACCTGGGATATCTCTGAGACTATTATCAGGTGATTACGTTTTTGGTGACTTATCTCCTCGGCACCTCCTTATCACCCTGCACCGGTGCTGCACTGGGCTCTCCAGGTCCGACACAAGGGGAGAAAACTTTATGGTGTTGTTTTTGTAACCCAAACGAAGAACTACACATAAAAAGATGTAAATATGTGGCTCCTAGGGGGGCATGAACCCGTGTACCCAAGTACCAGATGTGGAAATGCGGCTATAGGACCCTCCGATCACATGAGCCTGTATGGAGTAGATCCTAAAATCATTGGCATTGTTACAGTGTATCAGTGTCCAGAGAGAGATTTGTGCTGCTGCAGTATCCCAGAGGATTGTCTGCACTGACACACTGGGGCAGATTTCTTACCCCCTACCCGGTCCTGTCGGCGTTCCCACGGTGCGTTGTTTCACGAGGATTCAGTCTGCCTGCGATTCAACTAAGATCGTGCCCCAGTTCCTTTCCTGCATTCCGTCGCTTCTACGCTGAGGTCCGCCGAGTTTCACCTCTTCTCTCTCCCGGTGCTTGTAGCTGCGTGTTTGGCGCAAATTCTAAATCTTAAATTTGTCCGAAACCGCCAGTGCTGTCCGACGATCCGCCCCCCAGATTTCTGTTGCGTGCAGCCGGGCGCCAAAATCCGCCGGTGCGGAGCAAACGGAAATTACGGAAACCAGTCGAAAATGCGCTCCGCGACTGTTAGTAAATGAGACCCCATTGTAACGCTCAGAAGAGGGAGATGATGAGGATTCCTCCATGTATTCCGCTTCCAATGGTTATGACATATTATAAATTATAATGACGTTTACAGCCCCCCCTCCCCAAGTCCAGGGGTCACGTCCTGATGCTCCAACACTGGCAGCGAGCCCCCTCCTGATCCTGAGATACGACTTCTATCACTGACCTTTGCTGTTTCAGGGTCATCAGGGTCGCGGCATCTTCCATATTTATCTCAGGAGTTATATTAGGTTATCTTCAATTTTTTCATTTTTCCACCTTTTTCATTTGGTTTATTCTCAGGCTCGCCCCATATATTCCATTACAACATCCGGACTGGCCTGACTACAGTGGGAGGAGTTGTGGTCAGGCAGACAGTGGCAGGCAGAGGGCGTAACAAGAGAGGCAGCCCCATACAGAGCTTGTGCATGGCCCCCCTTTGCTATTAACAATATACATTTGTGCACTCACATATTTATACATCACACACATTTTATACTGCGACACAGGATATACACTTTTTATACACATATACATAATACACATGTTATACACAAATATTAGTATACATATACAATTATTACATACCAGACGCAACAGAGACGTGAAAATTCACAAATTAATAAAAAAACAAAACAAAACAAAGATTATAATATAATCAAAATGTGAAAACTTCACAGCTGATTACGACCGGCCCCAGTACAGGAGTCATCCTGATCCCCATCTACATCTGGGGTGGTAACACAGGGGCGAGATTATTCGTTATTCCTTAGGTGGTCCCATACGTCCAGTTTGTCGGGGTTGGTGGGTGGGTTGGCAGGGGCCGGATGTTGGATTTACTATAACACAGCCCGGTCAGGCCTGGTCTTAGGTCCGACCTAGTGGATTTGGGCCTAGTTTTACGTAGACAGCCGGATTCTGGTGTCCAAATTCTAGTCTTAATAACCTCCATTATCACATTAGTTTTTTCTTGTTATATAATAGATTATGTGTTTTTGTAGATACGGTGTGTCCTTGCAGGGTATCAGCAGGTTCACTTTGTGGCCTTCATCTTCCGTCCATATGTTACACCCGTAGTAATGTATAGCGGTAGGGCATTCTGAGAGCTGCACTGGTGATAGAAGTCACATAATATGGGGCACCTAAGATAACATTGGCAGCAACTTATCCATGGGGGTGTCCAATATGCACCCCCAGCTAAGTGTAGTAAGACCACAGCAGTGTTATTTTCATAGACACAAGAGCACAGCATTGTGAGGACACATCCAAGTGACTTAGAGAATCTACAATCCTGAATAAAAATCCCTATATCACAGTCTTGCAGACATGATATACACAGTCTTTTGATCACACAACTCAGGGCACAATACTTATACAATGGGGGTCATTTACTAAGGGCCCAATGCGTTTTTTCCAGCAGTTAACCCCAATTTTTTTTTTCAGTTTTTGCGCAGATTTTCCCTGTATTGCCCCGGTTTTTTTGGCGCCACGCAATCGATTGTGGCGCATCGGTGCCAGCGTGGACGCCACGGAAATCAGGGGGCGTGGCCGAACGAAACCCACGGATTCGGAAAACCGCCGCATTAAAAAAAAAAAAATTACACTGGACTGCGCTTACCTGCACCCGGCCCCGCTTGTGTGAACTTCAGTGCATCCCCGATGAACTTCAGCGCAGCAGCGACACCTGGTGAATTGTCGGAGGAACGCCTTAGTGAATGGCCGGAAGACACGAATCCACCGGAGAGAACGCGCCGCTGATCGCGAATGGACCGGTTAAGTAAATCTGCCCCAATTCTGCGGAGCACAGAGTACAGCATGTGAGGTCTGATTACACATATCTCCCAGGAACAAATACATATCTGGCGTGTTCTTCTTTGAGAAGAGGATCGTGGCGATGAGGAGCACGAATGAGTATGTTATCTGATATTTACTTTTTATAACTGGTAGATTTCCTTTCCCAGCAATGTAATTAG
>WNYA01004629.1:0-17958 GCA_019512145.1 Engystomops pustulosus | reverse complement strand
GTAGGTGGGTCCGGCCAGAAGTGACCCAGTTGTGTGAGGGTAAAGCTGCGAGTCTCCTGTCCTTTGAATGTGCAGGTTGTAAGTGGGTCCGGCCAGAGTGACCAGTTGTGTGAGGGGTAAGGCTGGACGCCTTTCCTTTCTGTCCTGTGAATGTGCAGGTTGTAGGGGTCTGGCCAGAAGTGACCAGTTGGTGAGGGTAGGCCTGCAAGTCTTCGTACTTTGAATGTGGGGTTGTTGAAAGTGGGTCCGGAAAGAAGTGACAGATTGTATGAGGGTTAAGGCTGCCAGTCTCCTGCTTTGAATTGGGGGTTGAAACGTGGGTCCCCGCCAAGGAAGTGCCAGTTGTGTGAGGGTAAGGATGCGAGTCTCCTGTCCTTTGAATGGCCAGGTTCTAAGTGGTACCCGCAGAAGTGTAACCAGTTGTGTGAGGGACAGGTGGAATCTCTGTGACTTTGAATTTGCAGGTTTGTAAGTGGGTCCGCCAGAAGGACCCAGTTGTGTGAGGGTAAGCCGAAAAGTTCTTGTCCTTTGAAGGTGGGGTTGTTTGAAAGTGGTCCGGCCAAGAAGTGTCCCGAATCTATGAGGCAAGGTTGCGGGTTCTCTGTCCATTGAGACTGGCAGGTTGTAAGGGGTCGGCCAGGGAAGGACCCGTTTGTGGAGGGTCAGGTTGCAAGGCTCTGTGTTATGACCTGTGAGGGTTGTAGGTGGGTCCGGCCAGAGTGACCCAGTTGTTGAGGGTAAAGCTACGAGTCTACTGTCTTGAATGTGACAGGTTGTTGTAAGTGGGTCCGGCACAGAAGGACCCAGTGGTGAGGGTCAGATCGAGTTCTTTTCGTTGGATGTGGCGGTTGTAGGGGGTCGGCCAGAGTGACCCGATTGGCGTGAGGTAAGGTGACAGTCTAAATCCTTTGAATGTGCAGGTTGTAGTGGGTCCCGCCAGAAGTGACACAGTTGGGTGAGGGAAGTGCGCGAGTCTCCTGTTTCTTTGAATGTGCCAGGTGTAAGTGGGTCTGGCCAGAAGTGACCCAGTTGCGTGAGGGTACGGGCTTGCAAGTCTTCGTACTTGAAATGGGGGGTTGAAAGTGTGGTCGACACGAAGTGACCCGATTGAGGAGGGTAGGGCCAGTCTCCTGTCTTCTTTGAATGTGGGGGTTGAAGTGGGTCCCCGCAGAAGTGACCCAGTGTGTGAGGGTAAGGCTGCGAGGATCTCTGTTGGAATGTGCAGGTTTCTAAGTGCGGTTCCGAGCCAGAGGACCCAGTTGTGTGAGGGTAAGTTGTGACGTCTCTTGTCCTTTGAATGTGCAGGTTCTAAGTGGGTCCGGCCCAGGAAGTGACCCAGTTGTGTGAGGGTTAGGTTTGCCCAAGTCTCCGTCCTTTGGAAGTGCGGTTTCTAATGGGTATGCCAGAGTCAGAAGTGACCATTGTTGTGGAGGGTTAAGGCTGCAGGTCGCCTGTCTTGAATTTGCAGGTTGTTGTAAGTGGGGCCGGACAGAAGTGACCGGATGTATGAGGGTAGGCTGCGAGTTATCTGTCATAATGAATGTGCAGATTAAGTGAGCCGGCCAGAAGTGACCCAGTTGTGTGAGGGTTACGGTTGCAAGTCTCGTCTTTGAATGGTGCGGGTTGAAAGTGGGTCCAGACCAGAAGGCCAGATTGTGTGAGGGTCAGGTTGCAAGTTCATGTCCATTGAATGGCAGGTTGTAAGTGGGTCGTGCCAGAAGTGACCTAGTTGGTGAAGGACAGGTGGAGTCTCTTCGTGTTGATTGTGCGGGTGTAAGAGGGTACGGCCCAGAAGTGACCCAAGTGTGTGGGGTAAGCTACGAGTCTCCTGTCCATTTGATGTGCAGGTTGTAAGTGGTCGGCCAGAGGACCCAGGTGATGTGAGGGTCAGATTGCGAGTCTCTTTTCGTTTGATTGTGCAGGTGTAAGGGGTACGGCCAGAAGTGACCCGATTGTGGAGAGGGTAAAGGGCTGCCAGTCTCCTGTCCTTTGATATGTGCCGGTTGTAAGTGGTCCCGCAGAAGTGACCAGTTGTGTGAGGGTAAGGCTCGACGAGTCTCCGTCCTTGAATGTGCAGGTTGTAAGTGGGTCTGGCACGAAGTGACCCAGTGTGTCGGAGGGTAAGGTGCAAGTTTTTGTACGTTGAATGTGGGGGTTGAAAGTGGGTACGCGACAGAAGTGACCCGATTGTATGAGGGTAAGCTGCCAGTTCTACTGTCCTTTGATGTGGGGTTGAAAGGTGGTCCCGCCAGAAGTGACCCAGTGGTGTGAGGGTAAGGCTGCGGGTCTCGGTCCTTGAATGTGCAGGTTCTAAGTGGGTCCGGGCACAAGAAGTGACCCAGTTGTGAGGGTAGGTTGTGAGTCTCGTCCTTTTGAATGTGCAGGTCTAAGTGGTCCGGCCGAAGTGACCCAGTTGGGGAGGGGTTAGGGGTGCAAGTCTCCTGTCCTTTGAATGTGAGGTTCTAGAATGGGTCCTGCAGAGTGACCCAGTTGTGTGAGGGTAGGGGGGGGGGGGGGGGAGGCTGCAGGTCTCCTGTCCCTTTGAATTGCAGGTGTACGTGGGTCCGGGACAGAAGTGACCCGATTGCTATGAGGGTTAAGGCTGCGGTCTCAGCATATGAATGTGCAGGATTTAAGTGAGTCCGGACAGAAGTGGACCAGTTGTGTGAGGGTTAGGTTGCAAGTCTCCGTGTCCTTGAATGTGCGGGTTGCAGTGGGTCGACCAGAAGTGACCCGATTGTGTTGAGGGTCAGGTGCAAAGTTCTCTAGTCCATGAATGTGCAGGTTGTAAGTGGGTCTGGCCAGAATGACCCCAGTTGTGTGAGGGACCGGAGTGTGAGTCTCTTTTCAGTTTGAGTGCGGGTTGTTGTAGAGGGTCGGCCCGAAGTGACCCAGTTGCTGTGGGATAGGTTGCGGTCTCTTGTCCTTTGAATTTGCAGGTGTAAAGTGGGTCCAGGCCAGAACAGTGACCCAAGTGTGTGAGGGACAGTTGGGTCTCTTTCGTTGAATGTGTGGGTGTAGAGGGCGGCCAGAAGTGACCCAGTTGTGTGGGAAAGGTTGCGAGTTCTTGTCCTTTGAACTTGCCAGGTTGAGTGGGCCGGCCAGAGTGACCCAGTTTGTGTGAGGGTAAGTGCGGTCTTATGTCCTTTGAAGTGTGGGTTGAAACGTGGGTCTGGACAGAAGTGACCGATTGTATGCGGGTAAGGCAGGAGTACCTGTCCTCGGAATGTGCAGATTTAAGTGGGTCCGGCCAGAAGGACCCAGTTGTGTGAGGGTTGGTTGCAAGTTACTGTACTTTTAATGTGGGGTTGAAAGTGGGTCGGCAAGAAGTGGACCGATGTGTGAGGGGCAGGTTGCAAAGTCGCTGTCTTTGAATGGAAGGTTTCTAAGTGGTAGGCAAGAGTGACCCCAGTGGTGTGAGGATAAGGCTGAGAGTCTCCTGTCCGTTTGAATGTGTGGGTTGGGTAAAGTGGGTTCCGGTAGAGAGTGACCCGATTGTGGTGATGGTACAGGCTGCGAGTCTCTTGTCCTGTTGAATGTGGGGGATTGCACAGTGGGTCGGTAGAGTGACCCGATGTGTGATGCGTAAGGTGCAAGTTCTTTCTCTGAACTGTGGTTGGTTGTAAGTGTGGTCCGCAAAGTGACCCTGTTGTGTGATGGTAAGCTGCAAGTCTCCTGTCCTTTGAATGTGCGGTTGTAAGTGGGTCCGCCAGGAGGCCCCGATTGTGTGAGGGTAGGGCTGTGAGTCTTTGTCCTTGAATGTGCAGGTTGTAGTGGGTCTGGACGACGTGATGTGGTTGTGTGGGGTCGCGGCTGAGAGTTCTGTTCTTGAATGTGTGGGTTGTAAGTGGTCGGCCAGACGTGTGAGTGTTGTGTGAGGGTAAGGCTGCGAGTATCTTGTCCTTTGAATGGGGTTTGTAAGTGGGTCTGCCAGAAGGGACCCGATATGTGAGGGTCAGTCTGCAAGTCCCTTCCTTTGAATGTGCAGGTGTAAGTGGGTCCGGATAAAATGATCCGATTGTGTGAGGGTAGGCTGAAAGTCTGCTGTATTTAATGTGCGGTTTGAAGTGGGTCCGGCCAGAAGGACCCGAGTGTGTGAGGGGCAGACTGCGAGTCTCTGTCCTTTGAATGGCAGGTTGTGAGCGGGTTGGCCAGAAGTGACCCAATTGCGTGAGGGTAGGCGTGCGAGTCTATTGTCCTTTGGAATGTGCGTGTTCAGAGTGGGTCCACACCGAAGGACCCGATTGTATGTTGGTACTGGCTGGGGTTCTGTCCTTTAAATTCAGGTTGTAGTGGGTCTGGCCAGAAGTGACCAGTTGGGTGAGGGTTAAGGCATGCGAGTTCTTGTCCTTGCATGTGCAGGTTGAAGTGGGTCTGGCCAGAAGTGACACCCGTCGGGAGGGGTTCTGGCTGCGAGTCTCTGTCCTTTGAATGTGAGGTGTAAGTGGGTCGGGCACAGAAGTGACACCGGTTGTGTGAGGGTCAAATTGGGGTCCATGTCTGTGAGGTGAGGTCTGTAAGTGGTGATGATTGACTCGGGTCATGTCCGAGGTTCTATAAAGATGAAAGGCAGGCTAGTGGGGACCAGGGGGCTTATTAAGATCAGTCTGTGGTGATATTCAACCCCCTTGTAATGCCAAGTTGTGGAGTTGGGAGGGGATAGAAGTATTCTGAGACTAGAACTGAGCTATCATACAGGGTCTTATAATTATAGTAAGTGGATATATTTGCCATAAGCTTTATTTATATCTTTTTATTTGCTACTATATTAGACCAGTCCCAGTCTCTCCCATCAGGGGTGCCAGTTTGTGTTATCTCTTTCAGCAGTGGAGATGAATAACGTTCGGCCTGCGAGGTCCTGAAGAGAAGATGACTACGGGCGCACTCCCCCCCCCCCCCAATGTTTGCAGTCTGGAATTAGTATGTGGTCTTGGTCCAGGTTTTAGAACTTTCCGGGGTCAGAAGGAATTTTCCTGAGGCAAAAAGTGTCCATGTTTTCGCTTTTTGGGCATCAATAGCTTAGGTATAGGAAGAGGTTGTATAAATAAACATGTTAACCCTCATGTTCTTTGTCCTGTTATTTTTTCAGTGATCCATAAACTCTCGGTCATCTGTGATATGTCTTCCTAGGATTGTAACCGTGGCGACGGCAGATAACACCACAAGTATATGGGAGGTATATGGGCCAGGGTGATTATTCTGCCTGCACCAGTTCTGAATTTTCACTAGAAATAAACATGCAAACTGATTTTATACGTCACTTCACAACAGTTCACTGGACGGTATTTGTGTTGACTTACGTGTTCCTTTCTTATGCAATGAAACTGATTTTAGGAGTAAAGAAAAATTAAGAAAAATGTGCACCTAAATGGGTTTATGGTTTTGTTGTGGGGTTTGTGACCACAAAAAAAAGTTGGTGCACCACAATCCCGAGAGCAGCGCAGAGTGCCCGATAAATGAAGACGGTGCGGCCCACGTATTCTGACTCTGCTGCCACCGTGCACATTAGTGAGAAGCACTACTGCAGATTGTTACTACTTTTGTATCTGGCCAGTGCTGGTGGCTAAACTATTGTCGATTGGGCCCGCCCCCCCCCCAGAGACCCATACCCCAACCCCCAACAAATAACTTCCTAAAGGGTTCAAACCTAGGTTCCTATCATGAATTTTTTAATACAGACAGAGTTTATGGCATAGAAAGGCCCCCTAGATGACTCCAGTACCCTACTGCCCCATGTTCAATGTAGCCACGCTGAGTGTTTGGTGATGAAAAACATGCCTGCCCAGGGCCACACAAGGGGGCTTCTAGTGGAAATTTTGCTCAAACGTTCCATGGGGGCAGGCCGTGTGTATTAATTATGAAGAGGTTCCTGAAAGTAAAATAAGGGGGGGGGGGCAATTTGTACAATTATGATGAGTCCAGTATTATAAAATTCATCAGGGATCAGAGGGCATCACATTACTAAGGGTCGTGCAACAGTTTTGTTGGACTTGCAAATTCATTTAGCTCAACAGTATTATGAAGAAACACAGGAGACGTGGCACCAGCCCTGCAACAAAGAAACTCCAGAGTTAAGTTCTGCTATTGGCATCCCAAAGGTCAATACCGACACGCTAACACGCTTTCTCTGGGGTGCACATGATACCAAGGCACGGTAAAGTGTAAAAAATAGGAAGCCAGAGCTGGCACTCACTAGGATTAAAAGCGGTAAACTTTATTGCAGGAACATATCCTGGACGGGGGGATGCACGCCGCGGATTTTCCATTTTAGTGCAAAAGTGGCAACAGGTATTTAAGGAATGTCTGACACACATATGTGCAGAAATGAAAAACGAAAAGCATGTGTCAGCGCTACTGACACAGGTTTTTCGTTTTTCAATTTCTGCAGGGTGTTAGCCTTGACTGGGTTCACTTATTTGTTAAAGAACCCAATTTCGTTTATATGCCACCACATTTGTGTCACACGGACCCTGTTAGTGCGCGACTGCACATTATCATGCAACGTAAATTAGGGGGCGTTCCAGTGGCGCCGTTGGATCATACACCGGTATTTAACATAAAAAAGTCTGACAGAAGAGGCACACCCATGTTAAAGGTGCCACCAAAAAAAAACAAAACGGTGCACATTACAATAGCAACTGCACATAGTACACACTGCACTATGTAGTAAATGTCCCTCGTGTGTAACAATTCCAGGGGGCCCGTACTGACAATTCACGAGGGGATCTAATTTGAAGAAAAACCGTAGAGGTGAACAGTTATAAGATGTTTGGGGGGCATATGAGATAAGAACATTTAATAGGTGGGTTAAGGAGCACCACATTGTCAGGGGTGGGGCAAGCTAATGCCAGATTAGGCAGTGTCCCCTCCATTATAAATGACTTCTCCACTTCAGATTGTCTGTATTCTCTGGTTTTGGCAGTGTTGTGCACCTGAGGTTCCTGCGATGGCACGGTTCACCTCTGCGTAACAAACATGTATCCACAAACCGGACCAGTAGGACACGTCACAGGCCTTAATCATCAGGAAAATCGGACGTTTAGAAACATCTTTATTTCACAGTGTTGATTCCAGCGAAAAGGCACTTATACCCAAATCGTTGACAGAGTAAAACTTCAGCTTTATTTCGGGACCGTGGTAATGTTTACAATAATCCAATGTAACAGCAAAAAGTTACAAAATCAGCAATGCGTTTCAAACGTACTCAAAAAATTATATAAAAGCAGTGTGATGAGTACCTACATCAATCCCAATTATTTTCTTTTCAATGAACAAATATTACCTACAAGTACCCTAGTCTGGAGATCCATGGGAGCCAATTTCTCACATCCTGTCAATTTGGTCATGGCGTGGTGGGAGGGAGGTACCATTACACAGTAGATAATCATTGTGGGGGACATCTTCTGGTACGGACATACATGATGAAATATGGATAGTGTGGTCGGGATGGTACGGAAGTTTGTCCCTACCCTCAACAATAATTCATAAATCTCAAGTTACATCACGCTGTGAATAGGGACAGCATTGGTTTTTTTATTGGACTTGTGTTGTTACAAGCGAGGAGGGAGAACCAATTAGAATCACAAACACATAGAACGAGTAGAGCAGGTATACTATCATCCACATGAGAAGTTCCATCACAAGCATAACAATAAAAGCCATACACAAAATAAGTGGAGCGAAAAGGAAATGCTCACCAAGAAGGGGCTTTTCACATAGGGAAGACATGCAAGTACACAGAGACCTCGTGGGAGGTGTTACCCTAAATGGACACTTAAGAGCTAAGAAAATTGTTATAGTAAGAACAGGGAGGACATGTTAATAACAAAACAACAACCCCCCCCCCCACCCCGCCCAATATGTGTCGCGTGAAGCCGGTGCCATAGCCCAAAATCGATCGCGGTGCACAAAAACCTGTTAAATGCGACCGCAAACAACAGAAATCAGTCGGGAACCCAACGAAAAGCGGTCCGCAGACTTTTAGTAAATGAGCACCAGTTCATTTCTTCTTAGAGATACAATAGATATAAACACCTGTTGTAATCTTAAAGGATAGATAGTATCCAATAGGGCTTGTTGCGTGATACATCACCTGGAAGCGACATTCACAATGGTGTAACTACTGCAGCATATCAACAACCATGAAATACAAGTACGATTGTTTCTTCAGCCGGACAAAGCCTGCATGTAGGGATGGTGAGCAGATCTTTTTATGTCTCTTTTGTATTACAGTTTGAAACTACAAGAAAACCATGTGATTTGGGGAAGGGGGGCTGGAGTTGACTGTGTTACATCGAGCAGCTCCCCTGGACTATGGTATGATCCTAACCCTTCCCGCGCAGCACTTATCATTTTCACTCCCCACCTTCAAAAAATCTATAAGCTGTGTGACGGCTTGTTTTTCGGCATAAAAATGGCATTCATAATGATGGTATTAATATTCCATGCCGTGTACGTGGAAAGCAAAAAAATTCCAAATTGCCGTGAAATAGGTATTTGCGCAATTTTTTGGACTTGGATTTCGGTTTTCATGATATGCCCAAATGACATGTCACTTTATTAATTGTTCGGTACAATACGGGGGATCAAGTTGTATAGGTTTTCTACATGCTTTTTCCTACATTACAAAAATTCAAACCTCCGTGACACAATTTTTTTTTGACATATTTGGCGCTATAACTTTTTTTATACCAGTAATTGGGGTAGGAGCTGTGGTGGTGTCATTTTTTGCAACTTTTGTGATGTTTTTCAATGTTCCATTTTAGCTTTGATCAGTTTTCATACAATTTTTATATTTTTAAAATGTCAAAAAAGTGCTATTTTCGACTTTAGGCGCTATTTTCATTACGGGGGTTAAACGCAATGAAAAAACACCGTTATATATTTTGAAAGATCTGAAATAAAGACATCTGTATATCAAGTTAACAAGAGAAGGGAAAGGATTGACGAGGAAGGGATATTTAGGGGGAAACAATTTCTAATAACCATAAACCATTGATGTTATTAGGTTAAAAAAGGCATTAGACCCTTCTTGAAGCTCTTGCTGTCCCTGCTGTTGACAGCTGAGGCAGGCTATTCCACAGATTGACAGTTCTCAAGTAAAAAAGCCCTGTCGCCTCCTGGGATTAACCTTGATTTCTCAAGAAGGAGACGGTTGCCTCGTCTTTTGATTTGATAACAACATTTACCAACATAGTTTTTGTATGGACCATTTCATATATTAAAAAATGAATCATTTGTCCCTTAGTCGATCTTCTTTGGACTAAATAAATCAAAGTTGTTTTAATCTTACTATAATGAGACCTCCAAGCCTTTATTTTTGCTGGCTTCTACTGTGAACCCTCTCCAGCTCCAGGGCATCCTTTTTTTTTTTTAAACAATTTTTATTTGGTTGACATTTTCACACAAACAAATTGACCATACAACAACAGTGAGGGTATATCGCCCTCTTCATGCAATAACAGAATAAAACAAATTGACATTACAACATGGTGCTTGTTTTACATGTTAGGGGTAACCGAAGTTCAAATGCAGAGTGGAACATCAAGAGGGGGATTACATTTATAAGACATTCACTACATTTCAAGTTTTATGGTACTCTTAATGGACCAAGGTGCCCTTCAGATTTTCCAAGAAGGTACACACTGGTCGAGAGTGAAAGGTTGCATAGCATTGATGATTTCCTCATTTCAAATAAGCAACACACCATTTCCTCATTACCAAAGAAATGTTGTCTTTGTTTTTTCCCTCCCATCTCCCAACATGTCCTTTAAATTGGTGCTTCATTTGTGTATAATCTGTCGTATGGACGGAATGCTTCAGGTTCAGCCACTTCTACAAATACTTCTACCGGTCATAAGAGTGATGACGTGAAAGAGCTGGGGGATAAATAAGAGCTGCTGCGGGAGTTATCCTCTGATTCACTCAAAAGTAAGAAAAGGTACAATATTGGTTAATGGTATCTCACCCCCATACTTTCGATGAACATCTCTGGATTGTTCCATAAACTGTTGTGACATGGTGACATGACCATAGCCCATGAAAACAGGTCAGTGGATCTCTTGACATTTAGGACAGGCCGTTGCCTGTTATGGTTTGCTGGAGAGGGAGGGAGATTAAAGGCTATTATTGCCCTATGAAGTATGCGAAATGTGTGTCCCTCAATGTTAACTCAGAAATACTTTCCTGTTGCAGCCTCTTCACTCGTTTCTCCCCTACAGGGATCCGTTTTTATGGACCGGTGCACCAGAAACTGGACGCTATTCAGGTCGGCCGAACCAATGCCCTTGTACAAGCGGGTATATTACATCCCTACTCCTAGATTCCAGACCACTTTGATACACTGACAGATCCTACCGGTATTAGAAGGCAGCTGATGTGACATTGCATGTCTGTTATCAATTTATATCTACTAGTACCCCCAGTCCATTCTCTACAAGGGACTCGCCCAGATTACTCCCCCAAGGACATATTTTGCCTTTGGATATTGGCCCACACAGGTGCATAACCTACATTTATCCACATGAAGATATTTGCCAAGTGTTGAGTTGACCAAACATTCAGTTTGTCCAAGACCTGCAGCCATATGGAACTCCACCATAGAGCTGTTTACACTACAAGCTCTGTAATCTCGCAAAAATAGCACACAGTGCTATTTATTTCTACTCTATATCATAATAAATGATATTAAATAGTAGTGGGCCAAGCAAAGAACCTGGGTACACCATCTTCATAACTGGTGGACCATTCGAATAGGAATCAACAGGATATGTGCATGTCATCCAGTGCACAGGCTCTGTTCCGTGTCATGTGATGTCAATACCATGACACGGCTCCTGTCCTGATCATGGAGTCATACCACGTGCACGGCTCCCTGTCCTGATCATTGTGATGTCATACCAGTGCACGGATCCTGTTTCCGATACATGTTGATGTATCAGTGCACGGCTCCTGTCATGATCATGTGATGTCATACAGGCTCTTTTACAATCACAGCTCTGGCCTGTAGAGCTGTGCCCCTGCCAGTTAGTAGATCAATGGAACCACAGTCACACAACTTTACCCCCTACCAAAAGATGAGCGTTAATATAATCTCCCCTTTTTGCAGATGTAGACAATACACCATTGCACTGCTTGTTCAGGGGCATTCACCAAGTGGCGTTTTGGATGAATCGGGAGTGTGAATTTTTCAATTTACAATGCGCTTGGTACCCGGAAAGCGGTTTTTTTTAATTGCTTTAAGTGTAAGCATTGTGTAAAACATTTCATGCGATTAACCCCTAAGGACACCACCATTTGTAGTTAGGCTCAGTCCATTTTTTAGGATTTGACTTGCGTAGCTTTATATGGTTATAACCTTTTGAACTTGTTATACTTTATCAAAGTTATTTAGAGGTTTTTTCCCAAAGTGTTGTACTTCATTTAGTGGAAAATTTTGGCTGATTAGTTTTGTTTATTACCAAAAAAAGGAAAAAAAAATGAATTTTTTGAAAATTGCCATTTCAAATCATGCGTTTTCGAGGACAGATGATTTAAACCTAGATAGTTTCTGAAACATGACCATGTACTACTTTACATTTTCATAAATTTTTGCAATGGTATGGGTAATTATTTTGATGTCATGCGGCTTACAAATCGATAGCGGATTTTCCGTATTTCAGAATGTGACCAATTTGGGGAAAATACAGTTTTGAATGAAATTTTACTATGTTAACATCAAAACCCCATGTAATAACCCATTTTCAAATCACACCCCTATCAAAATATCAGAAACGCTTTTTAGGAAGATTGTTAACTCCGTGAGATCTTTCATAGTAATTACCATCAAAATGGAGGTGAATATTAGAATGGTCAAATTGTGCGGTTATACGTTCATTTAGCCCCTATAAATTGACCACATTTCCAAAATATAAGAGAAATCATAATTACAGTTGTTGTACAGGAGACCCCCAAATCATGTGGCCGGGACTGTTTATGGGCGCACCGCGAGGCCAGAAGGGAAGAGTGACTGCGCTGCCCAGGATTTTAGTTCCTACTGGCCCTTTGTAGGCTATATAAATTTTTGGTTGTCATTATTGGGGGCCATGTGAAACATATTTTTTTGCGGGGGAGATGCTTTTCCAGTTTACATTTTGGGGTTCGGTATCGCCGATTTTTGAAATTTGGAATCTATTGACGGCAGGAGTAAAGAAGCATCCAATTCTGTACTGGATTTTGACTTTTTTTGGTGCTCACCCGTATAGACCAATAAATAATGTTCTCTTTATTCTAGGATCGATAGATAGGGGATACAATCATGAATATGTTTTCTTACATTTTACTAATTTGACAAAAACCTAATGTGAGGGGGCGGGGGGTTGGGGGAACTATAATTTTTGCATTGCGTCTGTCCACGGTGATAACATTGTTATTTTTTGGCCTCCAGAGCTAGTTGATGGTTGTTTTTTGCGGGAGACATGTTGCATTTGCACCAGTATCATGTCGGAGTACATAGTTTTTTGATCATTTATTGATTTGTAGTGGGATTATCAATAGGTAAAAAACATAATTTTGGGTGTTGTTTTTCACGGTTTTTTTAAACGGCGTTCATCTTGTGGATTCAAGATTATTACTGTTATTCTACGGCTTGTTACGGGGGGGGACCAGCGGTGGTCATATTATGTGGGGTTTGTCCGATTTAGACTTTTAGGTTATGATGTCTCTTGTAGTGTTGAGCATATGTGGGGCATTGTTGATCATTTATACTTATTTTTTTATGTGAACTTTTTTTAAACTTTTTGACTATTTCCACATGGGAATGAAACAAGCAATCATCTGAATGCTTGTTTACCATAATACTTCTTTTTTGGCAATCTAATGTATTGCTAGGGTATTAGCAGTGTGAAGCCTACGAACATGGATAGGTGACAGTGTGCCTGTCAAATACGCCACAGACGCAAGTTTCAGGCAGTGCCTACAGCGTCTGGGGTCTTGGGCAGATCATGGCAGATCGGGGGAAAGACCCCCAAAGGATGTTAAATGTCACCGGTTGGGCTGCTGACAATACTTGTTGGGCAGCTGGGGAAGAGTGTTTATATAATATATATATTTTTTTTGTTTTTTTTCCACGTTGAAAAACAGGTTGAGGGGTGTGGTCACAATATGAGAAGGCCCAAATACAGGGGGAAATTATATGGGGGAGCGGGTTTGTTTTTTTTTTTTTTAGAAAAAGTGGTATTATACTATCCCCTTTCTGTAGCCCCTTTCTTATAAGCAGTTAAAGAAAAACGGTGAACAAAAAAGGTGGGGTTAAGGAAAGGGGTCAACAGAAATGAGGAGTTTCACTTAACGACAATATAAAAAGAGATCTTAGAATAGGGGCTGCAGGAAAAAGGGGCAGTGCAAGGGTTTGGAATTAGGTAGGAGCCAATTAGGAGCAAAAGTTTATACAGACAGAAAGTAAACCTTACAAGCATAAAATATTGACAGTGTTAACTAATTAAGGGAGTTGTCAGACATTTTAAAAATTTTACAGGTTGGCTATACCCTATATTTACAGGGGGCACGGGCCCTGCTCCACTTTGGTCTCTGTGGTTGCTTTATTTCTATATTATTAACATGAAATTAAATTCATGAGAAAAGTGATAAGAAGATTTTACTTTATTTTTTATACAACATTGCCTGGACATAGGAGACATAAAATGGTTTTACGCACATAGGATATTACCCCAATAGCAGCAGAGCATCCTCCTGCCTGCGATCCAGCCTCTGTTTGCACGATGACAACTCTAATCTCCATATGCTTGATCACCACACGTATCCCTCGTAGGTGGACGTCAAAGGAACGGTTCCGTCACTCACTGGCCTCAGAGGTGTATGGCAGAGAGGGAATATAAGGCTACAGGGGACATGACATCCACTGCTGCACCCTGTTGCAAACAAAGACCAGAAGGTAATGCACGGTAAATCCGGGGAGGGAATCGGACAGGTGCGGGGTGTGACTTCTGGGGTCTCCATGATCACAAGAGAATGTAGATCTATTTGAGGAGCAGTAGGGCGAGCCACAGCGCTTGAGTATTCGGCCAGTCGCCGAACATCTATGACAGGGCACGAGGATAACCAGGTGACCTGGAGCACTCGGCAATTAACAAAGACGGCGTAACAGACCTGATGCTCCATCATCCATGAGAACAGAAAAACAGTTATTAGCGGGGGGTCCCAGCATTTGATCCCCCAATCAGATTAATACCCCTCTATTTTAAGCAGGTTTTGTTCTCAAATCCCAGCATGTTGCTCTGATTTCTTCTCGTATGACAAATGACTCCATTCAGGACCCAATACAGATATAATCTACGGGAATCAAAAAAGAAAAAACATACAATTCTGACCACACAGTCATACTAGCCGAATTGTAAAACGAGAAAGAAGAGACATGTGGTGGGGAAGCGAGGGAGGTGGTCCATAATGGGGAGTCCACAGGTGAAGGGAGGAGGGGGAGGTGACGGGGCCCACCAATCGATTGGTGGGGGATATAAAGTAGGGAACCATGTAAAAAAGGGGTCTTTATAGCAAGAAGTAAACTATATAGGTTTCGAGTTGATGGGGCCATAAAAAAGAGGTGGGTCAGGGGGGTGGATGTGTGTGTGTAGGGGTGGTGTTTGTAAGTCGGGTTTTATCTAGTTGGGGCAAATGAAAGACAGTATTAATTGCTGGTGGCACAGAAGGGCAAATTCACTTGTGTGAATACTACCACGATGAACACCCACACATAAAGCATGTACCCCCATGTATAGACGCCCACCCCCCACACACAGCATGTACCAAATGTTATAGATTCACCCCAACCACACAGACCAGGATGTACCCCACCTTACACCCCAACATGGCAAATACCCCATGTATAGACTGCAACCCCACACACATGCAGCATGTACCCCCATGTTATAGACTGCACCCCACACCACAGAATGTACCCCATGTATTAGGACTCACCCCCACACACCACAGCATGTACCCCCCATGTTATAGACTGACCCCAACAAAACAGCATGGACCCCCATGTTATAGACTGACCCCCACCCACACAGATGTACCCCATGTTATAGACTGCACCCCCAACACACCCCCAGTATGTACCCCCATGTTATAGACTCGCACCCCACACACACAGCATGTACCCGTAAGTTATAGACTGCACCCCCACCAACACACAGCATGTACCCCATGTATAGACTGCCCCCCAACACAGCATGTACCCCATGTTATAGGGACTGCACCCCCACACACACAGATGTACCCCCATGTTATAGACTGCCCCAACACACAGCATGTACCCCCATTTTATAGATGCACCCCCACACACCGCAGTACCCCCATGTTATAGAATGACCCCCACACACACAGCATTACCCCATGTATAGATTGCACCCCCAACACACTAAAAAACCCAGGAGGACCCCAATTTTAAACCCCCACATCGGCATCTACCCCCATGTTATAGAATGCACGCCACACACATACAGAATGGTACCCCAGGTTATAGATGCACCACAAACATAAAGGCAGTAACCCAATTTATAGGACTGCCCACCCCCCCCCCACAACAGTATGTACCCCCATGTTAGACTGCATGCCACGCACACACAGCACAAACCACCCTAACAACGCTGTACCCCCATGTTAGACTGCATGCCCACGCACACACAGCACAAACCCCCCCTCACACACAGGCATGTACCCCCATGTTAGACTTGCAAGGCCATGACACAAGCACAAACCCCGCCCTCACAACCCGCATGTACCCCATGTTATAGAATGCAACCTCCTACACACACAACATGCCACCCCCCACACAAAATACAGTATGTACCCACCCATGTTAGATTGCACCCCCCACCAGATGTACCCCCCGTGTTATGAGCCTGCACCCCCACACAACAGATGTACCCCATGTATAGACTGCACCCCACACCCAGCAGGATTACCCCCGTGTTATAGACTGCACCCCCCCACAGCATGACCGTGTTATAGACTGCGCACCCCCCCCAATACCCCGTGTTATAGACTGCACCCACACACAGCATGTACCCCCGCAACCCGTTATAGATGCACCCACACACAAATACAGCATGAACCACCCCCACCACGATGGTATAGGCTACCCCTAAGCGGAAGACTGCACCCACATATGAGTAGTCCAAAGTGGCAATATGCAGCCATAAGACCCTTAATGTTCATACAAACCCTCATCCTCATACATACCTAGGGCTTCTCTGGTGACCCGCTGCTGCCCTTGGAGCCCGTGCTTCTTTGCAATCACCCCCTTTCAACACTTCAGGATGCAGCCGCCCGCACATTTATAACAAAGCTCCAGAACCCTCATTAGACCCTGAGCAGATCCCTCCACCACACATCAGAGAGCAGACCTACAACTTCTCAACACACATACAGGCGGGAAACACGTAGCACCCGCACCCCCGCTATATCCCTCCGGGCTTCACATGATTGGAGTGACATGCTGACAGTGATAGCCTAATCCTTCAATTCCATTCTAGCAGTACCATGACTCACAGGCTCGCCATTTCTAGCACTCACCCGTGACCGAGACAGATGCCCCGCCTAAGCGCTTATTTAATGTCAGACAGTGAAGCCGTACTGGAGGGGAGCTACAGCAGAGAGGGAGCGACCTGACACTGCTCTAGGCGGAGGGGCTACGAACAAAAAAACCCCAGATGAGAAATCGCCGACACACAGGCGATAAAGTACCCGTATTTTCTGGGACTATAAGACGCACTTTTTTTCCCCAGAAAATGGGGAAAACAACCAGTGTGCGTCTATAGTCCGGATGTAGCCTGCAGGAGGGGATGGAGCTGCGCTCTGCCAGCGGATGCTGCGTGTAATCGCAGCCCTTCAAAGTGGAGCGACAGCGGGACTGTTTGTAAGTGCCGCTGCGATCCTATCCCATTCAGCCCTACATGGCTGGAGGGAATGGAGGGCCCCCCAGCTTACAAGCCTTGCAGAGCGCAGCGACTTTTGTAACTATATATATATCGATGTCCTCCAGCTTTGTGGCGGAGCAGCAGCAGTGGATAGAGAGGGGGAGGAGAAAGCGCACAGATTGGGCCACCCCCGCTGGGGCTTGTAAGTAGCCGGGAGAAAAAAGAGTTAGAGTGAAGAAAGAGATGAAGGATGCAGGCAGTGTGTGCAGAGGAAGCATGTACATGGCTGAGCAGTGTCTGACCGAAACTTTCTCCAGAGCACAGGATCGATAAGCGATTAGTGTCCCTTCCCCGGTCTTGCTTTCAAATTTAAACCCTTGTTGCCTGGTAGGTAGTGGCTGCTGTATTTGAAGGTACCTACACAGACCAAGCTCCTTGTGGCCATTGTACAAGGACTGTCCATCTGTGTCCCCTCACACATAGATTGTAAGCGCTTGTGGCCATGTTACAAGGAATTACGTCACCTCTGTGTTTCACCTCCTCCCATAGATTGAAGCTCTTGTGGCCAGGTACAAGGACTGGCACCTCTGTGTCCTCCCATAGATTGTAACGCTCTTGTGGCCATTGTACAAGCAATGTACTCTCTGTCCCCCCCCATAGATTGTAAGTATTGGGCCATTGTAAAGCACTGTCACCTCCTGACCCCTTATCATACTCATAGATTGTAAGCCCTTTTTTTTTTCTTGGGCCTTGTTAACAAGGAGGTCATCTCGGCACACACACTTATCCTATCATAGATTGTAAGCTCTTGGGCCCATTGTACAAGCACTGTCAACTCCTCTGTCCCCTCCTCATAGATTGTAAGATCTTGTGCCATTGTACAGGACTGTCACCTATCGCCCCCTTATCCTACTCATAGATTGTAAGCTCTCGGTGGACTATAGTACAAGCATGTCCTCTCAATGTGGCCTCATCATCCTAAGATGTAAGGGCTTTGTGACATTGTACAAGCACTGTCACCCTCTGCCCCTCTCCTTCTTGG
>WNYA01004628.1:0-17959 GCA_019512145.1 Engystomops pustulosus | reverse complement strand
ACACATACTCTTGTTAATCCACTGACATGAGTGGTACATTGCTTGCTAAAAAACCAATTATAAACTTATGCTACGAGGAGGTTTCTGGTCATCCTGTGGCTTGCTCACGGTCCGGCGCTTCTCTTTTACCATAATTTGAAACTGCTGGCAGAACGTTGTATCTCAGTGGTTTTCCCTGGACAGGCAGAAGTAATCAATTGCTGCACCATCCCCCAGAGCTGCTGGTATTGGTCATTCCAGCTCAGGGTTGATATCCGGTTGGACAGGAAAGCTAGTGTAATGTGTTTATTGACGGCAGCCCAGTCTGTGCACCCGCTTTCACAAGGTCCTGAATCTTATAATGTTTTTTGAGCAAAACCATGATAGGGGATATTTAAATACTAAGGGACACGAGTGCTTCTGATCAGTGTCAACTACAGCATTCTCGATTGCATAAAAAAAACAAAGGTAGATTTGTTAACACAAATAAGCATTTCAAATTCATTTCTACAGCACCTATAGGTGCTGTGGATTTTTCATACAAGCTCTAAATATTTCTATGCGAAAGCATGCTAAGTTATTCAGGTAAAGGTTAGTAAGAGAGAAAATGTTGTTCATCCTCTCAAGAGCTTTACTTCTCTCTACATAAGGGATATGATTGGGAATTATGGGGAATTTTCATATATTCTCTGAGTATGAAACTTGCAACATATTGAAACTTCTTAGCAAAATCCAGGCATTGAAATTCGGTCTAATAAACTGTCAACTCTGATGTTGGGGATAAGCTTACGAACCTTAAATGGAACAGTTCTTGAGGAGTTGTCCTATCAACGATCTGAAAACTGGTGAGATGTGGTATCCCAACAGAACACCGCAAACGTGTCTGGGAAATGGTTACTTGTCAACCGAAATTAATTTCTCTGCCAATCATTACAAACGACCTCCTGAAAAAGTGTTGAAAGTGCCTAAACATCCAGTATCAGCAGATAGGAATTGGATATAACATCGCACCTTGACCAATAACAAGCACTTTAACGCCCTACTCGAGTTCATTCAAAAGCTTAGGTAGGGTGCTTTGCATTACTCATGCAAAAAACCCACATGGCTATGTCAAGGACTAAAAAGTAAACAAAATATCAAAGGAGAATATAAACTTAGGGAAGATGGTAAAAATGTTATTTAGGTAGTAATACCCATCTCATTATTACCACTTTGCAGTCATTTGGCTTTACCATTTTTTCATGCCGCTTGGTACGGGGAATAAGATGGCAACAGTTGTCCACCTTTATTCTACATTTGCTATTAGTCATGCTAATTGCTGGATTTGCTATGGTAGATTGCATACTTTAAAGTGTGTTCCTAGTTTAGACAAAACCTGTCAAAGATTCAGCAATAAGTTCACAGGGCCTTTCAATTTAATTTAGGGATCAATATGGGCCAACTTTGTACTATTTTATTGTTAATGTCTTCTTAATTAAAAATTATTTTGTTTTAATAAACGCCAAAACCAACTCAAACAGCTGAGTTTGAGGTCAGATCAATGTATTATCTCTTGCTTCTTGCTGTTAGTGAGTCAGCAGGCATGATGGGCTGATGTCATCCCTCTGCCAGCTCACGCTACGTCAGCAGAGAGAGAAGAGAGGAGCTGCTACGGGGAAACCGGTACCGGTGGTTTATTTTTTTTGGGGTACCAAATGAGAGGGTGGCGTGGAGTGGGCGCACAAAAAAGTGGATAGTGCTGTGGTGGGAGGGGTTCACAAGTAAAGATGGGGAACACTTCTTTGGGGAGGCCACAATAAAAATTGATCGAACTGAGAGGTTGACGCTGCACTATGGGGGCCACTATAAGAGGGGAATCTGCTGTAGGGGGAGCAACGAGATGTTAGAGGAAGCTGCTGTAGGGGGGACAGTAAGAGGGGGAGCTGCAGTGGGGGCCAGGCCACAAAATGAGGGGGATTGGTATAACACCGTATCAGAGGGGTACAAGTCAGGGGGAGATTGGGAGTTGCCAAAATCTCCCTAATGGAGCATCTCAGGATATGGACACGGCAGCCTAATTGGCAATCTATGTCTACAGTGGGAAATGCGATCCGTTGGACATAGATTGAGACTGGGTTTGGTTTTATTTTAATCCTGCATAATGTCTAGGCTTCCTGGAAGTAGCTTGATGTCAAGGGGCTGTCATTACAGGTAGATAAGAGGCATTGGTTTTCCTATTCCATCCTGGAAAATTGGATATTGGAGATAACAATGCTTTTTTATTCTAATTAGTTAGGTAGCCGCCTTAGCACTTTTAGTCCGGGAAGATAAGAAGGAGAGTGCAGTTTACTTGGCTAGCTGGACATTGTTGATGAATAAATGCCAACGGAATATACTCAGCAATAATCTATCAGGCTAACAGGTACAATCGTGGTGTATTTAATTCATTGTTGAACGACCACTTCTAGTGAGAGGCAAAGGTTGCCACCTACACTATTTACCAGATGTTAAAAAGGATTTTTTTCTTCACTGTTTGTGTGGCTATGATGTTACATTATAAGTGCGATGTTACTATTCACAAATAACTTCTTATGATAATTTCAATTCTTGTAGGTAGATCAAAGAGGATTCAAAGATCTCTTGTCAGAAGAGAATGCTACACCGCCGACTGCACACGTTTGAGCAATACAAAATTGATTGCACTATCACTTTTAACTGGTTCCTGTGTGATTTGTTGACAGCATTGTAAGCGATATTTTTTAAAGGTGGGCCTTCTGTATGAAGGGACAAAGGTAGGAGGATATTCATCAACATAAAACATAGATAACACATATATCTTCTGCAATGGTTTTTTAAACATATGTAACGTTTGCCCTTGCAATCACTGCTATAGGATTCGTTTGGAACTGAGATAAATGCATCAGTTTCTTTATTTAGGATTGTTTTTTAAAAACGAACACAAGAATATAAATATTAGCTTCTCTAGCCAAATTCAAAACTTTGCCCCTCATAGTTGCCATTCCATTGATTCTGGCCACAGTGGAATTTTTTCTACCACACTCTCGTTCCTGACAAGCAGAGCATTAATTACGGTCACCTAATATACTTATTAGCATATTGGCTGCTTAAAATTGAAGAATAAGGATGTATACTAAACATTGCTGATTGTATAGTGTAGTAGAAAATTGGATATTCACTGTTTTATATTTTAAAATAATAGAATTTGGGGGTATAAAGGGCTGCATTTTTTGCTGTCGAATTGAGTAATGACTGTACGTTAAATATTTATTTTAAAATATAAGGATAGCATAAAAAACTTGTACCTTCACTTTAATTTTTATCTAGGGGAATTACCATAACATAAATAGCATAGACTCCTTACACAAATGTATGACGTAGGTCTGGGGCGCCTAAGAAAGCTCACAGTAGCTTATGATTCTTTGAATGTCTCCCAAATTTCCTGTGGATTAGTACTATCTGATAGTGAAACTAGCGGGAAACATCTATCATGGATATTGAAGGGTGTTGGCTGCACCGTAATCTGTGTAGATGGTGGGGCAAGGGTCTGTCACGATTATTCCTCTGATAGAGGCAAAACTTTCTTCACCACTATACTGCAAATAGCAGCGACAACCAGTGGTAGCAAGCAATAGCAGCTGCTAATGGGGGCCCGCAGTGTCAAGGGCCAACCGTCAATGTCTCCCAACATTCCAAACTAAAGAATGGAGGAGTGCACCATTATATACATATTGGGGCACATTCTTACCGTCCCGTAGCGGATCCCCAAGGAGGTGTTGTCCAACAATAAGATCGTGCGCCAATTTCTCTGCATGTATCGCTTCCCACTAGAGGTCCACCGGAGGAGTTCACCTTCTTCTTTCCTGGTCATGTAAGTGCTGGCTTGACGACACATTTGAATGTTAAATCCCGCGAGTGGTCGAATCCGTCCGATGGCCCGCCCCCCGATTTGTGTGAAAGTCTGCGCCGATGCACCAAAAAATACAATATAGATGTGACAAAAGCCCCTTCTAAATGCGGCCAACATCGGAAATCGTTGCGGACCCATGTAAAGAGCCCCGCATTATGTGCAATTGTACGGTATGATATACTGTTTGGTTATATAATGTAAAATGTGTATACACAGTATGCATAAGTATATGATGTTAAGAATTATACCTTTAATGTGTGTGTATTTGTGTATATATGGAGGTGTGTATAGAAGTGATATGCTCAATGTATAAGGCTAAGATGGTATATGATGTGCATAATAATACTGTATAAATGTGTGTATATGAGTGAAGAAGGCTGCAAGTATACAAATATATATTTTAAAGGGGGCCCTATTCAGAATTTGCTATGGGGCCCGCCTAGTTGATTCACAAAAGATTAGAAGTGAAACAATTACAAGATAATTACAAGGTGATTGCTGCTGTGGCTTGCCATATACCTGAGGCTACAGTTGTCAGGTCTATTCTCCCCAGATATTATATCCACCAGCAATCTGTATCGGATGAAGTCCTTTAAGACCGATTGTAATGGATTTGTTAATATTGAAAATAAAAACATTCTACAATTGCGCTTCGTGGATTGAATGCCAAATTTCCTAAACAAGTGCATGCTAATGGGGTTGTGAACCCCTTTGCTGCACTGCTTACCTTGTGTATTCTACAAAATTCTGAATTAAAATAGCCATAAACCATGTTGCAATTTCACCACCTAATGCTTAAAAACCTTTGCTTTTTAACAGGTTAATCTTTCGTATGCACTTGACATATTTTATAAATCTACAACGAAGAGGAGATCTTGAAAACTGACGGAGTGCAATCAGACATCTACAATAACCTTTCATTTCACCCAAAAACTATTTTGTATGGAGGTAAACAAATAAATATATTTGGCCATTTCATATTTGTACACACCTGAAATTTAAGACATTGTTTTTAGTGGTGTGTTTTCTATATTTTCTCTTATTGTTATTTTTATAGGAAAAATGTACGTACGATATATTATGCTGAAGAGATAAAATAGCCGACACAGAGTATAAGCCTGGCAACCCAATTTTAACACAAAAACTGGGAAAGTCATTGTATCAAGTATAAGCCCGAGGGTGGGAAATGCCATTGGTCACTGCCCGCCAGTACATAGCCGCATCCCCAGTATAACAGCCCGCCTCTTGCCCCCTAGTTATATAGACCAAACGCCTACCCCTTAGTACATAGGCAGTAGTCATCCTGCCCAAGTATTAGCAGCAGCATATGTCCACCAGTATATAGCCAACAGCCCCCTAGTATTATAGCCAGAGCAGGTGGGTCCGCCGCTAGTTGCCTGATTCCCACACACTCTATGATGTCGGCAGGCGGCTGGAGGTATGTGTATGAACGCAGCCGCTTGGAGCCAAAGAAGCTGGTGGAGTGAAGACAGAAGGGACCTGCGGGGGCGTCAGGAGGAGCGGTGGTTGTGCAGAGTTTGTTTTTTCATTGACTCAAATATAAGCCACGAGTAGGGTTTTAGCGAACATTTTTGGCGTATATTGAGTATATACGGTACTGATGTTGTGTTGTAGTAAAAATTTGGTTGGTTGGACAAGGATTTGTTTAGTCACATTTGAAGTGCTTTTGTGATTTGTTTCCACGAACGGCTCTGATAAACCTCTTCAGTCTGTACATTTGTAATAAAAATTATTAACCCCCACTGCAAATTAGTTATTAGATGAAAATGTCTAATTATAGTGGTTTGCAAACCCAGATAAAAAGTTGTAGTTTTCTCCAAATTCAACACAAAAAAACAGTAAACTGCTAACGGACCCCAGCACAATATAGAAGTCCTAATTAGCACGTACTTCCCACATTTAGAACGATCTATATGGTCCTGCTGGTCGCGCTGGGTATGCCAGTGTGATCTGTAGCAGCAGACGGAGTGTGTATATGGCTTGATCACTTGCCTCTTTGCCTGGCAGGGGGATCTACCATCTACGCATGCCTCGCAACGTGATGTGTGTAGTGCCGGAGGGGTTGCCATGGTAGTCGGAGGTCAGTATGAAGACCCGTCTGGTCTGCCATGGACAGTGGCTATTAGCCCAGTTCAGGACTGGGTCTCATAGGCAAACATCAGTAAAACCCTGACGATACAATTACTTGCGTATCAGAACGTAAATAGTACTCGTTTATCCATTACCTTTTCCCACAGTAAACTAAGCCCTAACTAACCTCTTTGATTGAAGAATAAAAAACTTTATAACTCTCAGAATAGGTAGGCACATAGCAAATGCGTATTTTTATTTGTTAAGAGAAAACGGTTACCTCTAAAAAAAGATAAGATGACAAAAACCGGTTTTATTCTGTACTTTTCTCATAAAATTATTCCTTGGAAAAATACAGGAACTCATCGCCAAAATAAAAAGAGGCCCTCTATGCCCAGTCAGATTTTTTTAAAAGTGGACGTCGTTGGAATTCTTTTGGAACAGGATAAGCAAAAAGGGCTGTGTCCTCTGGAAAGGCCATTTTAGGCCAGTCCTTAAGGTTGTAAGTAATTATATTGCAAAGTTACTTATCATCTGCCACTAGTTCTTTAACAAAAGTCGTTGTTGAGAAAGGTGTAGTTATATTTATTGTTTAGCATTTAGCCAATATATATGTATAAATATTCAGCAACTATAGCCTAATCATGGTTGCCCCCTCAATAGTTATTTTTTTTCTCTTTACAAGAGAAGAGGGGAAAAAATATGGATGTTTAATGTATTTCTGATCTCGATTCACTATACCATGCAACTTCGTGACAATCATTACAGTCTTACCTGCTTTACTTAACATAGCTGTGTATAATTTTCTTCCATCTCAGGAAATTGATGAATATTTGCATTTCTGAAATGAATCCTTTCCACAATGAAGCTCGTGAGATGAAAAAGTCGTGCAGAAACTATGGGGAAAATTCAAAGGCAGGAATAGTGAAGTTGAGTTATATTCATAACGGGGTATGTGAAGAGTAAAAGGACTCCGGAAGTACAGGCAAATGACATGGGAGTTAGGAGAATGAAGAAGATACATAACATTTGTAGCAATACAGACATGGGTGCAGATGTTATTAATAATGTGAATGTTTTGTATATGAAAGCACCTGGGAATAATTCTTTGTGGCAAATCCCTTCTATGTCTTATTGTCTGCCAAAAAAACAGCTCCCTTTCAAAAGATAGCACAATCTGTTCGAAAATGCATATGGACATTTAGTGAGTTATGCCACTTTTTCTAGCAAGGATTGATTCTTTTTTGTTGTCCACCATTCCAAGTAATCAATGGACGAATATTCATCGCTCTAATGGGAGGGCCAGTCTATGGTTTTTGCGCCTGCCAAAGGAACACCCATTGACAGTAGAGAGAACAGAGATGAGCATAGTTTCACTATACTTAATAAGGTCATCTATGTTGGCAAATGTTAGATTTTTGCCAGGCTAGCTCAAAATGTACAATTTGTAAATGTGCTCTATAGCACTTGCTTGTGAACAAAAATAAATCGAATTTCCCTTTGCTCTGAAACTTACCATGTGAAATTTGCTGCTTAGTGGAAAATGGGTCATAATTATATGAAACAATTAATTTATCTCTATTATGTTGGGTGTTTCCACTTTAGATGCAAATGATCCCAAAAGGATAAAAAAAAATAAATAAAGACACACATATAACATATCGTGTTATAAACAGACCTAGTGTTTTGCTCAACAAAAAGCTTAATCATGGTCTATCGCAATTGCTAAAAATCAAGAATTCTTTTTAGAGGGGGGGGTCCCCCATGACCATGGGCAGTTTGAGGTCACGATCACATTGGACAATGATCATGTGACGAGATTAAGTATCCAGAGGAAGCACAACATAGAACTGCTCCTTACCATATATGGGGACGAGAGTCAGCACATTAACAACCCCCTTCTAAACCATGTTGTGAGTTGTAATAGAGCGTCACGCGTCGGGCTTTGGGGTGCATTGAGAGGGCTTCACAGGTGAGCCCCCTCCATAAGCCGGAGTCTTGTGCTTACACGATTGCAGCAAACAACTTACCAGAAACACCCTCAGTCGGTGCTAGCCTTGTCCATCTTGTCGCTTCTGGTGATCTCATCAGTGGGCAAGGGCTTGGTCACCATGACAGCCGTGGGTCTCCCAAAGAAACCCGGGATGTTCTCATTTTTAACTTATTGTTACAATGTGAGATTTGGAAATCCCCATATACTGCCCACGCTCACATGGGATCGATGGTTAGGATCGACAAACTAGGGAAGGAAAATAGTTTTAAAATATATTGAAAAACAAATAAAAAATTCAAATTCATCCCCCTTTAAACTGTAAAAATCATAAACACATTAGGTATCCCTGCGGTCCGACAATTGCCCTATGCTATGCAAATAAATATTGGTTTATTGACTGCCGTTTAACCCCGTAACGTTGGAAATAACCAGACCAAAGTAACAAAATTCAATAAAAAGTGATCAAAAGGTCGGTACAGTTCCTAAAAATTTAGAACGATGAAAACCTCATCAAAAGTTGCCAAAAAATGAACACCACCCACAGTCCATAGTATCGGAAGTTTGAAAAATGTATTAGCACCAGAGAAGGCCAAAACAAAACCCAAAAAAATTTGTAAGGAGGTTTTAATTCTTGTAAAGTAGAAAAAATTATAAAACTCTTACAAATTATGGTTTATCCCTGAGACATACGACCGAAGACGAAATATTAGTGAGACATGTAATTTGGGGCGTAAGGGAAATCTGTTAAAAATCCAACCCCACAAGAAAAAAGCACAAATGCTTTTTTCACCCAATTTTACTGCGTTGAATTTTTTCCCGACTCCTCAGTACACGGAATATAAAAAACCTGAAATATTAAATACCATTCAACTATGAAGTGCAATTTGTTATGGCAGAAAAAGCCAGCCACACAGCTCTCTACATGGAAAAATAAAAAAGTCTAGATTTTTGAATGTGGGGAGGAAAACTAAAAAACGGGAAAAGCGGGCCTCAGCAGGAAGGGTTAAAACTCATAAGGTGTTGTAATCATAATCATACTCAGTTAATTTCCCCTTAAAGAGCTAGCGATTCTATTGTATAGCGAATATAAAATGCTCCCCCCCACTCCTGTTCCAGTGCCCGTCCCGTTCAGTAAATGCTTGAAAAACTTTACTAACAATTAACATTCCCATAGGACAGGCAGCGCACTTGCACTGATGTGACCTGACTAAGGTCTGAGAGTCATTGTGGCTATCTGTACCTATAGATGACAATGATTCTAATCCATCAGGAGTGTGTTTATTGGGTTCTCTGAAGTTCACGTCTGAAATTTTTCACGGCACCAGATATCTTCCGACTCCTCGAGCACATACTCCACCCGGAGTCCAAAAATTACCCACAGTTACTTCAGTGGTAAAGGTATCCTGATGATAAACAACACTGTGCTCCTAAATATATATATAGCCTACACACAAACTGACCTCAACTGTCCTCACATAAGAAAACACCCGTCATTATATTATATAATTGTATATTCTACTGGAATTATAGCATGCACCAGCACACAATCAATTTACCAAACTCTAATGTATTAATACAGACCACCAACCGAACATTTGGTTTACATGAGGCAAAGTAATCTATTGATCCTAGACTAAGGTATCCCACCCTGTTATGTACATTAGATTTATATACACGTGCTCCTCAACAATATAATATATAGCACCCTCTAATGGATATATCTTGGTTAATGTATATATATATATAATACTTTATGTATTTTTATAACAGCCTAATCTTCCTATATATAGAGGCCTATTATTCACCCCACAATTAAATTATATTACAGCTCACCTCCAGCTTAAATAAATCTTGCCCCACTATTACAGCCCTCCCCAGCTTAGTGATATACTTACCAAAAAAGTATCCTAGTCATCGAGATCATCCCAAAGACAGCCCCCCAGCCTTGTAGATTAATTACGTGTATCGCCATATACAGCCCCCAGCCTAGCTAATGTACTGTATAATAGCCCCAAGTATATACTTACTGATCCGCCCCAGCTTAGAATATACTGTATCCATATACAGCCCAACGACCAGCTTAGATTACTGTATCACCATATACGAACTCCCAGCTTATTAATATACTGTACTCCATATACAGCCCCCGCAGCTTAGTTATATACTGACATCCCAGATAACAGCCCACCCACTTACGTATCCTTCCCAGTTATTATATAGTATCCCATAAAACCAGCTAGTAGTATCGTTCCCAAACAGCTCCAGTAGGGATATATATGGTATCCCATATACAGCCCCACCCAGACTTAGTTATAGCTTACGTATCTCCATATACAGCCCCCCAAACTAGTACTATACTGTATCCATAAACAGCTCCCGCTTAGTGATATAGGACGCCATATACAGCGCCCCCTAGCTATACGTTAGAAATACTACTTGGTATCATACTGTGATCAGCCTACACAGCAGTTCAACTTCCAAGTACGGCTTGTAATCATACTGGTATCCCATATACGCCCACGCCCCCCAGCTTAGTTAGTACTAGTATCACATTATACAGCCCCCCAGCCTTCGAATACACAGTATGTACCACACTCATATACAGGCCCTCCAGTGTAAATATATGTATCCATAAACGGTCCCCACCGCCTTAGTGTATATATGGATATCCCAATAACAGCCCCCCCAGCCTTGTATATAATGTATCCCTATATACAGCCTCCCAGCTAGTAATATATACTGTTGTACCCATATACAGCCCCCCGCTTAGTAATATACTGTATCCCATATACAGCCTCCCAGCTTTAGTTATATACTGCTCCCATATACAGCCCCCCAGCTTTAGATATACTGTATCCATAAACAAGCTCCCAGCATTAGTGATATGATATGGTATCCCATTACAGCCCCCAAGCTAGTATATACTGTATCCCTAGATACAGCTCCCAGCTTAGTTATAGTACTGTATCCCATATACAGCCCACCCAGGAAATTTCCATAAGCGCAGGTGAGTTATCCAGGTTATACTGTATCCCATATACGCCCCCCAGCTTAGTAATATACTGTATCCCATATACAGCCCCCCCGCTTAGTTATATACGTATCACATATACAGCCCCCCAGCTTAGTAATATACGTATACCATAACAGGCCATCCCCCCAGCTAGGATATATACTGTATCCCATAAACAGCTCCCCAGCTTAGTGATAATATGGTATCCCAATACGCCCCCCCAGCTTCAGTAATATACGATCTATACAGCCTCCCAGCTTAGTTAATATACTGTATCCTATACAGCCCCCAAGCTTAGAATATACTGTATCCCATATACAGCCCCCCTCCCAGCTTAGAATATACTGTATCCATATACATCCCCCAGCTAGTAAATATAACTGATCCCCAGATATAAATCCCCCCCAGCTTAGTTATATACTGTATCCCATATACAGCCCCCCAGCTTAGTAATATACTGTATACCAGCTGAAATCTGGCCCCATATAAAAATATAGAGCACCCCCCCTCCACACACACAGCCCCCCCCCCCCCATGATAAAACGATTATGGCCCCATGTAATATATATAGCACCCCCTCCCAGTATAAAACGATTCTGGCCCCATATAAATATGTACGGCACCCGCCCAGTATAAAACGATTCTGGGCCCCAATATAATACAGCACCCCCCCCCCCCCCCAATTATAAAAAGATTATGGCCCCATATAATATATAAGCACCCCCGCCCAGGTATAAAAAGACTATGCCCGCATATAGTTTATGCCGCCACCCCCCCGCCCCCTACTATTAAACGAACGATTTGGCCCCATATTTATTTATCCACCACCAACCACCCCCCCCAGTATAAAACGTATCTGGTCCCATAAAATATGTACAGCACACCTTACCAGTATAAAAACCATTCTGGCCCCATATAATATGTACAGCACCCGCCCAGTATAAAATGATTCTGGCCCCAATTATAGACGGGATGCAGCCAAAATTTTAAAAGAAAAGTTATTTAATAGAGAGAACATTGTGGATGGGTCCTGAAAAGCCATTAAACACGCATCTTGATTGATACATGTATTGGATTTCCTATTCCGATTTAAAAACATGCTAAGAGTATTGAATGATTTCAACCTTAATCAATGATATTGCCAAGGGTAAATAAATTCCTTTGTTTGATATGTATAAAATTTAATACAGTTATTCCGATAATATGTCTTGTTCCAAATTTATAATTTAAATCGTTATTTAGATTATACAACATCAATTTATTATAGGGAATATACTGGGCATGTCTCAAATCAAAATGAAATGAAATATGGATTAGTGTTCTTGTATGGCAAAATTGTTGTTTTGATAATAGAAAATAATTTTGTGGAACTACCGTATATAATAGAGTATAGCAGACCCGCGTATAGCCCGAGACCCCGAATTTTAACACAAAAACTGGGGAGAGACCTAATGACTCGAGTATAAGCAAGAGTAGGAAATGCATGGTCACAGCATCCCAAGTATATAGCCAGCCAGCCTCCAGTAGTATATACCCTGCAGCTCCTGTAGTATATCGCTGCCAGCCCCCTGTAGTAATACTGCAAGCCCTCGTTGTCATATAGATACCAACCCCTCAAATATATGCCTGTAGGAAAAAAAAAAACGTACTCACCTTCCGACCACCCCCCAGCAGGTCCTCTTCTAACATCAATGCTCCGCATTGGCTCCGTGTCCCAACGCGTCCGTCGCAGGCACATGATGTCAGCGCATAGTGTGTGCTGATGCTGGCGACAACTAGTAGAAGTCAGCTAGACAGCTGACGTCACAATGTCTGCGACGGTCAGCGTGGGGGACATGAGCCGATGCCGGGGGAATCACTGTATAACAGAGGACCTGCCAAGGATGGGGGGGGGGGAGGGGGCGTCAGAAGGCAAGTATACATGTTGTTGTTTTCTTGACTCAAGTATAACGCAGAGGTGAGGTTTTCAGACATTTTTTGTGCTGAAAGACTCAGCTTATACCCGAGTATATACGGTATATACTTTTTACTGTACTTAAAAAAAGTGAAACATGGTAAACTATAGGGGCAGATTTATTACCTGGTCCTGTCACGTACAACTCTATACAGCCTCCTATAATAAATTATTTACAGCTCCCTGTAATAACTATATACAGCTCCCTATAATAAAATATATTATACTGCCTTCTATTATAACTATATCAGCCTCCTTATAACTATATACTGCCTCCTATAAAACCAGTCCCGATAATATATACAAATCGACGACTATTAAAAAACTATGTACAGCCTCCCTATAATAAATATGTACAGTTTCCCAGACAAAGGCAGCGTGCTGAAACACACGTTGGGGTGTCAGGCGGTTGTGGTGTGCATTTAATATTACACTAAGTACTCCTTTATAGTCTTGTTATTGCATATATAGAAGGATAGACTGTCTTTCCCTCTCTAGCTGAGTAACATTGATTATTTTTTTGGACTTTAAAAATATGGATGATTGCAGATATATGAGGATATAATAAGCACTTATTATCTGTGTGTGATTTCATGTGATTTCTTTGTTTCCCATTTGCATATATAAGTGATTGTTACTTTTATTATCTATCAAAGGAAACATTTGTCTACTATTTAGTTATGGAGCATAGTGTGATAATTACTATGTGATTTACTAACATGCGACTTTAGTGTTATTGAGATGTGATTGTAATTCCGTTTTTCCGCTAGCCTGCTTGATATTGTGTCCCTCTAGTACAGTGTATTGTTAAAAAAATTCAGTCTTGTATTTTTTGAACATAAAAAATTTTGATGTTTTTATGACAAAAAATGTGGTTGAAGTTTGGCTTTTTTTAATGTGGATGTATATTCAAGTGCAGTGTAGATTAGTGTGGAATATGGAGGAATAACTGATCAATAATGATAATTGTATGTAGGCAATCAAAATTTTTCCTACATGTTAGGTGTTCCAATGTTTTGGCGCCCCCTATAATAACATATACAGCTCCTATTATAACCATGTAAACCCCCATAAAAATTATACACCCCATAATAACTATATACAGTCCCCCTAAATAACTATATAAGCCCTAGGTAAAATAATAAACATTGTACTACCTTCTCTGTTCCCCTCAGCGTGATGTCCTTACGTTCTTCTCTCGCAGGGTCAGCAGCAGCAGACCAAATATACTGTGGGCATTTGGGGGTGGTCATACAAACTGCCTGAATCGCTCAAAATTTGGTGGGAGCTCTTTTAAGGGTTAAGTGGTGGGGGCCTGGGGAGCCCCCCCATAATCTTGCCGTGGTTGGAGGTCACAGGACCTGTTTCAGTCAATCAGTGACATCTTTGTGCATTGTTGAGGCCACATGATATATATGGAGACATATCGGGTGATTACACTTTTTTTTTATCATGCCCCCAGGGATTTTTTCAAGATTCTTTTATGTTTTGTTTGTGTTTTGAAAAAACGCCACAATATTGATTATATTCTCCAATGCAAATTACTGTAGATCAGTATTAAAAAAGCAGAAATGAAACCACAATCCTTTTGAAGTGATCTCGTACAACTGAAAACAAAAACAGTATTAAGAGACACTGCAAGGGCCCCAGGCAATGGAACACAAACATAATCCAAACCTGGCTTATAAATCCATGAATTGTACAGTATGTTCAAAGGAGGAACACAAAACAAACCTCAACTATGTATGTATAATTAATGGCTGGTTGACTTTAGCTTCTGTTATAAAATATAAATATTTATGACTGAGGAACAAAAATTAGTAATACTGGGTTGCCACAAGAGACATTGAGTAGATAAAACATCAACTTACAAACCAGCAATAATTAAGACTGTACTTGTGTAATTTGTGCAGATATTTTTTTGTACTTTATGTTGGTTACTTTTAAAGGGGTTTCCCACAAAGAAAATTAAGAACAACTTTCACAAATCCCCTATTGACGGTAACACAATAAAGATATTTTAATCCCTTACTTTACAATTTATTGCTGTTTTAGCTCCTTCTCTCCATCTGCTGCTCAAGCAAATCCCAAAGGCCTCTCAAGCAGACACATTATAATCCATCTAGTCTCTGGGTGACAATGTGGTTATATTATCAGGGTACAGGTTGTATATCCACTTTCATCTGGCTATTGACATTGACTAACACATGACACATAGAGAGATGGGACAGATCAGAGATACATGAGATTACACAGAGGCTGATCATTGCACCATTACACTGTGAGCTCTACTACTTGCACAGACATTGCACAAAAGCCGGCTCTTGTGCGTGAACGACCTGGAAGCAACTCCGTGTCAGTGAGCCGATGGCCTCACTAAAACCCCGCCTAACCGGGTTCCACGCCTCCTGTGACCAAGGTGGTTTGTGTGAGTGTGTGTGTGATTGACCGGCCGCGGATCCATGTTTATTTGTCTAGGGAGCCGTTCAGGAGCCAGAAGAGCCGGCTCTCTTAGGGAGCTGAGCCTAATGAGCCAACTTGCTAAGAAGAGCCGGAACTCCCATCACTAATGTGCCTGCCTCCCCGGGTCACTTTTATTGTGAGCTTGTTGTTTGCTGCGCTCTCTCACTGCCACAATCTTCCTGGCAGAAGTGTCTGCCTCTCAGTGTGAGCTCCGTGCAGTGGGGATGGCTATAGACAGTAATCTCAGCAGCAAGATCACACACAAATCCAAGGATGGCTGCATACCCTAAGTGAGAAGAAGTTACTGGGTCATGTCTAAGGGAAACTGAAATTGTGTACAGCAGGACTGATAGAGACAGGTTGGACTTGTATCTGTGACATGCTGCATTGTTGTTAATAACAGTGAATAGGAGAAAGTGTTATTTTCGTATATCCTGAGTACATTTAAGAAAACTTGTCTTGTGGGAATACCGCTTTAATGTAACTTCAGCATTGTTAGCATTTCAAATGGTATTAGTACGCTCACCGGCCACTTATTAGGTATACATCAGCTGCAAGAAAGTGTGGACCCCATTTTGCCTTCAGAACTGCCTCAATTCCTATCGTGGCATACATTCAACAAGGTGCTGGAAGCATTACTCAGAGATTTTGTCCATATTGACATGATTGCATCACAACAGTTGCCGCAGATTTGTCGGCTGCACATCCATGATGCGAACATTCCCGTTCCACCACATCCCAAAGATGCTCTATTGGATGAGATCTGGTGACTGTGGAGGCCATTTGAGTACATGAACTCATTGTCATGTTCAAGAAAACCAGTCTGAGATGATTCCAGCTTATTGACATGGCGCTTATCCTGCTGAAATAGGCCATCAGATGTTGGGGTTACATTGTGGTCATAAAGGGATGGACATGGTCAGCACACAATACTCAGGCGGCGTGTGGCGTTGCACGATGACTCCAATTGGTAACAAAGAGGGCCCAAGAGTGCCAAGAAAATATTCCCCACACATGACACCACCACCACCACCCACCAGCTGAACGTTGATACAAGGCATGATGGATCCATGCTTTCATGTTGTTAACGCCAAATTTGACCCTACCAAATCGAATGTCGCAGCAGAAACGAGACTCCTCAGTACCAGGGCAACGTTTTTCCAACCTTCTTGTCCAATTTCGATGAGCTTGTGCAAATTGTAGCCTCAGGTTCCTGTTTTAGCTGAAAGGAGTGGCACCTCTGGTGTGGTCTTTGCTTGCCATATTGTGACCATCTGCCTCAAAGCTCGACGTTATGTGCGTTCAGAAATGTATTCTCGCCCTACCTTGGTGTTAGGGTGGCGATTTGAGTCACTGTGCCATTTTCTATCAGCTCGAAAACCAAGTCTGCCTCATTACTCCTCCGCCTCTGGAATCAAACAAGGCATTTCCGCCCAACACAGAACTGCGCTCACTGATGTTTTTTCTTATTTTCGGGAACCACATCTCTGAAAACCTCCTAGAGGAGGTGTGTGTGAAAATACCCAGTAGATCGCAGTTTCTGAAATCATCAGACCAGCCCTTCTGGCACATAAAACTGCCACGTTCAAAGGCAATCTATGCTCACCTGTTCTTCCCATACTGATGCTCAGTTTGAACTGCAGGAGATGTCTTCGACTCATGTCTACAGTTGCCTAAATTCACTGATGTTGCCGCCATGTGATTGGTATGATTGAAATTAAGTGTTAACGAGCAGCTGGACAGATGTAGTAATAAACAGGGCCGGTGAGTGTATATTACAATAACATAGCCATATTTGTTTTATATACATTTATCATGATCTCACCAAACTGATCTGCAGAGATCAGTAGAAGTCTATTTAGGTGACATAAGAAGCCAAACGCTATTTCTGTCCTTATGAGTTTATTAACCCCTTCACGCTCTGTGGCGGATATATCCGCCACGGAGCGCAGTGACTTAGCGCTCAGTGCGGAATATATCCGCCAGGCGCTTATGCCGGGCTCGGCTCTGGATCAGTTCTGAAATTTCAACAATAGGAGATACCAACCCCAAAATGGTAACACTAGAAAAAAGTATCTCATCAGCCAATCTCATCCTGCAAAAAATGCCATCACATGGCCCCAATAACGAAAAAATTTTATAGCCTACAAAATGGACCAATATGAAAACTAAAATCCTGGCAGCTGCAGGGCGCTCCTTCCCTCCTGCGCCTCGCAGTGCGGCCATGAAAGTAACGGCCACATGTGCGGGGTCTCTGAAATTGCATAACAAATTTTAAGATGAGTTTTCTCTTTTTAGCTCTTTTAAGCTAAATGAACGTATAACCAACAAAATTTGACCATTCTTAATTTCACCTCCATTTTGATTCAATAACTATGAAGATCTCAATGGGTTAACGATCTTCGTAAAAGCTGTTTCTGATAGTTTGAGGGGTGCAGATTTGAAAATGGTTTGGTTATATAGGGTGGTTTTTATGCTAAATATTTAAAATTTCATTCAAAACATAGGGCGGCACGGTGGCTGAGTGAGTAGCACATCTGCCTTGCAGCACTGGGGTCC